>JAOEHX010018012.1:0-18175 GCA_025448015.1 Bolborhynchus lineola | reverse complement strand
CTCAGATCAATCTGTTCTCCAGCTTGCTGAAAGAACTGAACTAGCTGATGTTATCAGAAGCATGGGGAAAATTTCATAAACCACACCACCATCTTAGGGCCTTTCTTTAGCATGAAATCTTTGTTTCTCAAATTTCCTGTTTTTACAGGGAAGGGGCTGGGGGAAGCTCAAGCATCAATTAGACTTTCTGGATTGTTTAGGCAAGTTGATTGTTGGCTTGAGTGTCTTCAACTTCACTGAATCTTAGACTTAAACTGGAAGAGCCCTTCCAAAACATGTGCTGTTCCTCTGTGGTTAATACTATGATGATGGTGGCCGTATGTCTGCCTTTGGAATGGTATCATGCGTCATGGATTGTGCTTGTACAGCTGGCTTTGTAACCTGCCTCATAGTTTACCTTGTTGGTGTTACATATATATTTTTTTTAACCAGAGGCAGATACTGAATTCAGCTGATTTCATCAGTGCTGAACAGAAGGATATGTGGAATAACAAGGATTTCTTTTAATTACAACTAACAGTAAAAGCAAAATCAGCTGGACTCTAGATGATGTAAGAAAGTAAACTCATAAGTAGCACAGACTTTCATGCTTTGTAAGAAGTGCTGACTCAGGATACGAAGCAACAGCATCTTTAACCAGGCTCTTGCATTTATTTTGGGAAAAAAAAAGGAATGTCACTAATGAAATTCAGGGCAATTTTTGATATGCCCAATGGAGTAATGCAAAGCTGAATCCAAGAAAAATATATTGTCATCAAAGGACGTAAAGCGCTGAAGTTATTTGGGTTGCATTCCAGGCCTCCTGCCCTACAAGCCAGGGAAGGGGAGAGAGCAGGAAAGCCTTTCCAGGTGCTGGTGTCCCACTCCATGAGCAATGGAGAGCCTTGCTTCCATCTGCCACTCTTCACCCCGTGGGTGGTTAAGCTGCTTTGGGCAGGCAGAACTTGGGTCAGGCTGCTGCCAAGGGAAGCATGCCCTGCTCCTTGGCACCTGGGCACTGCTGGCCAGCACTACTGCCTGCCCACAGGAGTTACCACCACGCTGCCATTATTCCCCTTCTGCCACTTGGAGATGTGCTCTTCCTGCCTGGTGATCTCCCTGCCAGGAAAGGCCCCCCTGCTGCCCTGACGACTTCTTCCCACTCTGTGTCAGCACCTGCTTTGCTCATCACCCCAACCCAACTCCGCCAGCCTTTCAGAATTCACAGCCGAAAAAAGAGAATTTTGAAATCTACTGCTTTTAAGCAGCCATAGAAAAGTGGAATTATAGAATGGTTAAGGGGCCTTAAAGATCATTCAGTTCCAATCCCCCTGCCATGGGCAAGGACACCTTCCATTAGACCAGGTTGCTGAAAGCCCCGTCCAACCTGGCTTTGAACACTGCCAGGGATGGGGCAGCCACAGCTTCTCTGGGCAACCTGTGCCAGTGCCTCACCACCCTTGTCCTTCAAGCCAAACCAAAACCTGGCCAATATGAATTCAGTTCTAAGGTCCTTTTATGTGGAATAATGCAGAAGAACAAGTTATTCCTTGCAAATTTAAATCCTTTCTGTGTTTTTGGGTTTCTCTCCTTTGGAAAAAGAATTAAGCTTAACATTTAAAAACTTCGTCTTTTTGTCCTTCAGAATAAACAGCTCACTCAGCTAATAAGGAAACACAAAACCATGCATATTACACTAAAGATTATGAAGTAGGAAAACAATATTGAAATACATGGAAGTCAGAAAACTGGTTGAATCCCAGGTTTCATGCTAACAAATGCAAAATAAATGTCAGCTTTACAGCACACAGTTTCTGTGTAATAAACAGACTGTGTGTAGAAGAGAATGATAATTACAGCTACCAGTCCTACACTGCACAGGTACAGGCAGTACATTTGGGTCCAGGCCTCAAGAGAAAAAAGCTGAAGTTTCAGCCATTATAGTACCAGAAATAAAGTATATTTAAATTTCTACATGCACCTCTGAGCAAGTCTTTTTTTTTTTTTTAATTTATTATAAGAACTTATTTTTTTAAAAAATACAGCAGCTCAGCTTCCTAAATCCCATTACAAAACCGTGGGGACACAGCCTAATTACCTGTGGAATTCTCACATGGGCATTAGTTGGCACCCGGTTTCTAATCCTGCAGAAGCCTGCTTTGCTGGTCACGGGTTCCCACCACCCATTCCACTACTGCCTTTTGAGCTCAGCAATTGATTTCACTTGGATAATGCTCAGCTACAGCCTGCCACCTGACACAGGATGTACAGCGCACTACAGATGGCAGGAGTTAGTCTTAACCGGCAGGCTGGTGCGGCAGCAGCTGTGGGAAGCCAGCAGCACCATCCAAAGGGAGATGTTACTGGCCTGCCAGTTCAACCCTATTCCAGGGAGCCGAACCAGCGTTTCCCACATTCTGCATCAGTGACACAACTAGACAAGTGAGCATCTGTGAAAAAATAGAAACCTTGGGGAAAATCTGCCTGTAAGGTCCAGTCACAAAAAAAGTACAGCAGAAGAAACCAGCGGTCACAAATTTCCCAAATGTAATTTAAAACTTAGTGCTGCCTATCCTTTGAAATATGCCTTTAAAACAAAGTTATTATTTCAAAAGTTACGCTATTAAGTTACAAGTCCTACATCTGTTAATAACTAAAACTTTTAATCAAATTAACTAAGGTACAATTCTGCCTACAGTTATGATAATATATAGTGAAAGTTGCTTCTGAACTGAACATCAATATATAGCACTTTTGTTGTATTACTCCATATTGGACAACAGTTACACATGAAAGAAGGAAAATGTATAATCAGCATGCTAGGTGCAGTATGCATTTAGAAAAGCAAAAATATATATATATTATATCCAGAAGCAATGTTCATTCACTCTGAACTATTCTTGGAGAAAAATGTTCTTGTGAGGAATGCTGTTGTAAAGTTTGGATATCCAATTTTCTGTGGGACTTCACTACATTGTAGGAATTGTAATGAATACCTAATTGGGATCACTGCATTTCTGCTTTAGGCTTCTGACTTCAGTGGTCTGAATAGCAGCAGCCCGAGTTCTTTGGAGAGGATGAAGAGAATGAGGTGCCTCTGCAGACCCTTCAGGGCACCTTCAGTGCCACAACCTGGTCTCTCCAAGCACCTAAAGACACCTGCGTACCCAAGTTAAATACCTTAAGTTAAATAGTGAAGTCCAGTCCAGCTAACAGCGTTAAGTCTTCCATTTAAAAGGGAAGAAATATTTGTAAGGATTTATCTAACTGCAGGTACTTTCCTAACAAAGCTGTCGCTTAAAAAAGGTTTTGTCCTGATAACGTCATTTTTATGTACCCTACTCTCCACCTTGACTGTAGGAAAACTAGGCAGCAGGGTTCCTTAAACCGTTTGTAAGATAAGCATAAAAAGTGAAGTCCTCCTCTCCCAAAAACCTCAAGTATTGTTTCACTTACAAACCCTTCAGTTTCTTTAGCCATTCTGCCAGCATCCTGAGCCTTCAAAATACATATATGCATCTTTGGTTACCAGATGTGCACTTTTCCACTGCACCATCACAGGTCAGGCAGGTTATTTTCAACTATGAATGGTATGCGACCAAGAGCTAGGATATTTTCTATCCCCACTCGAGGATTACAACCTCATGGTCTCCACTCATACTTGGGGATTAAGATACTGAATAAATTAATTGTTTTTCTGTGTATTTCCTACTTGGTTTTAGTCTACTGCAATCCCTACAGGCACTTAACTCAGCAGCTCCATCAGCAGGGAGAGAAAAATCCAACACTTGTGACCACAAAGCTCCTACTGGGCAAGTATTATACAATCAAACAGCGATGTCTTTTAGATCCCTTTTCTCCAACTCATAACATGATTGTATTTACTTTGTCTTGAAAGCGATTTCCCATGAACAGATGGAAAATATAAATGGCAGTCTTCTACACAGGCTTCAGGTTGCAGTATGCTGTGGTGTGAGTTTACAGCACACTGGCTGTTCTGTACTAACTCCTTACAGGGACAGTAAACATTTAACACACACGTAACACAGAAATAAGCATATACCAAATAAGCTTTACTTCTCTCTCTATGTGTACTCAGTATGCATCCAGGTGTTGCAGCAGTTCAGAAGGACAGAGTAGCTAGAGTACTTGACATTCACACCTTATATAGGACTTAAAACTTTTAATTCTCTGAAGCTTAGCACACAATGAACTAGGTTCCTTTATTAGGAAGAAACATTTTAATGTGCAAGAACACTTTATTTGAAACTCAAATATCTGGTGCCCTATTGGAAAGATTGCTTTGTCAGCTCTAGGTTTGATCAATTAGCAATTTCTAAAAGTAATTCTCACTTTGTTTTGGGAGTTTCACTATTCTTTCCTCTGCTGCTTGATCTTTTTTTACCCCTGCTCCTGGATCGAGAGGAACTCCGGCTTCTGCTCCTGCTGCGTGTTCGACTATGACTTCTGCTGCGACTGCGGCCTCTCCTCTTTCTGCCCCGGCTGCGAGATCTCCTCCGTTCTCGGCTTCTTGACCTTCCTGATCGGCGCCTTCTCTTGTTTTTGCGGCGGTTCTTTTTTCTCTCAGATTCTCCGTTTCTCCGGTAAGAATGATCTGAGCTGGGGCTGCCCCTTCTCCTTGAGCGGCTGTAATAGTCATCACGATGGCTTGTCCTTTTTCTCCTTTCAGAGTTTTTAGACAACTGATTAGTCCGTTCAGGAGAAATACGTATGTCTCTATTGGCCTCCCAAAACTCATTGTTTGGATTTTTGAATACATGGAGAAAATTGCAGTGTTTCCCTCTTGGACACTTCTGCCTTTCAAATAAGCCTGCAACAGATTAGGGTTTGCTTTTTTTATGAACCAGACCTGTTAAATCCCTTTCTTCATTATGTACCTACCAGAAAGAAACTTAATAAACTGCATTTCATGTCTTCAAACAGAAAAACATGCATCTGACCTCTTGTCAATTTAATTAGCACAAGATTAATTTTCCATATGTACTTTCCTTGGAATTAACTTTCTAACAGCTATGAAGGTTTTAGCTTGAAACAATTTTCATAAATACTTTTACTATCTTAACCTAAGAATGTAATTATAGGTAAGCTGAATGTGATAGTTACTGCTAAGAACTGATGGTTCAGAAACTGCTGTTGCTTTTAGAAAAGATAAACTGATGCTTCCTGTAGTTTCACTTTAAGATTATTATTTCCAAGCATAGATCCAAACCTTCTTTTCCAGTCCAAGGCAAATCCACTAGAACAATTCAGACACACATGTGACATGGCAGGAATATTCCCTTTCCTTCCTAGATCTGCATTCAAGCAAATCAGCATGTTTGTCTTCCAGACAGAAATGAACTACAACATTAGGCAGATCTGAAAGCTACAGGCTAATTTCCTCTTTTTCAATTCCAGAAGTACACTTTCAGTAACACACATTCTCAGTTTGTGACTCACCACATATAGCAGTTTTCCACCTTGTCACAGGACAAAATTCACAATGAAGCTGTCGGCCTGCATACCATCGTCCACTGAAGAGAGCAAGAGCTGCCTGACAGTCCTTCTCCCTTTGATAAGTAAAAATGACAAATCACATTATCATCCTAGAAATCACTTCAGGTATTATTTACCAATTTTAGGCTCCCATTACAGTATGAGAATGAATCAACTGGATTATACAGACAGTGTTTTTACTGAACTTTGGAGTTTAGTTCTAAAACTTTATAAGATTGCAAGTACTTACGACTGATACTGGACATACACATTTCCTCGCAGGTGAGGCTCATAGTTGCAACTGACCTAAGAAGATGGAAACATAAAGTTGGCACAACTCAAGGTTTATGCTATACAGCAGCTCACATATGCTAAGATGGCAGCCATTCCAATTTATCACAGCTCATCAATGTGAACTTATGAGTGATTCTTCTGAAAACTTAGTTTTAGCCAAAAAATCAAACACACACCAAACAAACAAACAAAACACCCCATAAAACAAACAAAAAAATCACCCTTCTGACTTGTGTTTGATGGTTTCCAGCATTATGCTTTCATTAACTCTGGGACCTCCACTTCAGATAGTCTGCAAGACAGCCTGTACTAACTGCCTTGCACTTGTCTGGACCACCCCTACTCTGCAACAACCAAATCCTGCTCTGAAAACCATCAGTAGTATCCTCATGTAGAAATGTGGGATTCATTACAGTAAGAGAATCTTTAGAGCAATTTACCTCACAGCATCCTCATGAGATGAGTTAGAAAAGCTGAAGTTGCTAGCTTTCATCACTGAACAGTTCTGAAACACCTTTTTCATACTGATTTAGAATGCAAAGTATATCTAAAGGTCTCAAAAAGTACACTATTCAACTTCCAAAAAGTTGTTGCTAGTTACAAAAGATTCTGAGGTGGGCAGGTCCAAGCAGGCAAGAACCCAGTTCTCCAGGCAGAATGGTGTACCCAGCCTCTTTTGCCCTGAGGCCTCTTCTGATATCAGTACCTAATGAGGCAAGTGGCTCCTTTCATCACTGAACCCCAACCAGTTCTAAGAGAACACCTCTCTGTGCATTGGATTAGGCAAGGGCTTCAAACACAATCACAAGCAGTTGAATAATAAAATAGTACAGAACAAGCAGTCAAACTCTGAGATAAACAACGTCAACACAAAACCAAGAATGGTTTTGCCACAGACATTTCTGGGTGGGAAAAGAAGTGTGTTTTGTCAGATCTGCCAGATTCTGAAGTAGTTTCCCAGAACAAACAGTAAGAATAAAGCCTTAGGCCACGCTGGAAATGAAGCCGCCTGTAAGAGAGGGGTGTGCATAATCTGATTCCAAATGGTAACAGAGACTCAGCTCACAGTTAAGACCTCTTGCAGCCAACATGTAATTTCTGAGTATCTCTAATAAATGAAAATGCCCATGAGAATCATATTTTAGTTGCACAATTGCTTCAGAAGCTGAGAAATACCATGCTAAAAGTTCTTACCCCATTATGAGTCACAGGGACCCAAGAAGGTGCAACTTTGCACAGATGCATGTAACAACAATACAAAGTCAAGGATCTGAGTTTGATGGCAAGACAGCATTTCCACCCACACTCCACTGGGAATCTATATCCCATCTTCTAGGTTGGAGCACAGCCTGCTAATATCTCATGAGTCAAAATGTGAAAAGGATGCTCCTCCAAACCAGTGAAGGCTTTTTACCTACAAAGCTTATTATACAGCTATTGAAAATTCACTTTTTCTACTTTCTTCTTGCTTGAAATGCTAATGAAATCTCAGTTCTGAGGCAGCTGTCAGTAGATGGAAACAAAAGGAGAAAAGGCACTGCTTGCCTCCTGGTGACTGCAGGAAAACACTCAGGAATGGCAAGCAGGAAAGGACGCTGCGCTAGATTTCACTACAAGGAGATTTCACTATCCAAGCTGCGTATTTTGAGGCAACATGGGACTGTAAACACACATCATTCATCTCTGAGGTCTCCATTTACAGGTCCCTCTTTTTCTCCCAATAAGAAATCATAATATAAATGGGGAAAATTCAGTACAGAACGTTCAGCAAACCAAGCACACAAACTAAGGATAGATGACAAATATCAAGACCATTTAGTAACTTACCTTTTTATAATTCCTCCTACCAAAATATCTACTACTGTTGCAATTCATTATAATTTGATTTTATTTTATCCAATAAGCTCTAAAATTATGCTGTTTGGGATAATAGTCGAAATACATTTTATATCCCCACTATTTCATTCCTTAGGCACAAAGACAATAGCTCAAACATACTGTCTAACAGTCTTAGTGGACCCTCTGGGGCTTATCACGGGCTAAGTAAAGCAGAGACTGTGAGGCAAGTGGACTGTTGAGCAGTATGAGTAACTTGCAATATAAAAGCACAAGCTTTTATAACAGTCAGGGGAACAGGAGAGAAGATTTAGCCAGAGTAAGACAATGCTCTATAACAGCATTGCCATGTTTACAAGTGACATGAGAGATGTACAGTTTGCTGCAAGGAAACTGTATAGTTCTCTAGTGTACATGGGATTTAGCTAGGGCATGCTGGACACAATTCCTGTTAAGGCTACTAAAACACAACGTAGGTGGTATATGTTAGATATTTAACAAGCTGTTACATTCAGACGCATACCTTGAATTGCACAACCTTCCCCACATTCTGAAACTCGGGGAGCACATCCTCGTAGAACTCCAGGAACTGCTGGTAGGTCTCCTCATCACTATACTCAAGACTTGCATCTGTGTCATAGTCATCTCTCCGACACTGCTCCATGCCAAAAGTAATGAACATCCCTCGAACGAGTAGTGTCTTACTAGATGTTGGATAGTTATGCTTGCGAGAACACCTGGTCATTTGTAGTGAAGACAGGAAAGGGCAAAGATCATCAGTGTGAGCCAAAGATGCACCTACTGAACTTCAAACACTTGCCATTTCAAGTTACACACATTACAACAGAAAATCAGTTAGTGAAAGATCAGCATACTTCAATTATTAAAACAATTATTTCAGAAGTGAGTTTACATCTAACCTTAGTGCTTTCTGCCATGCATAAACACATTCTTGCTTAAAAAAGCACATTTGCAAAAGCTATAGGTACCAGCAACACAGTAAGAGCTGAAGTTCTTTTAGGCTACTAGGTTTAAACAATATTCCCCCCTTCTGAAGGGCTTTATAGAAAGACTACTGACAATCTTTTGACATTCTAAATCAAGTCCTTGCTCTTTATTTTGTAAGCAGAACAACTTTTACTGAAGTTTTTCTTATCATACAGGAGTGCTGAGAAGAACTGAGGGAAGAAAGGCACATTTAGACCTGAAATTGGATGAGTACAAGATTGGTGTTTTTCTAATTCTAAAAAAAAAAAATATGGATTCTTCTAAGTAAGTCTTACCTTAAACTAAATCTTCTTGACAGCCATAAAAGTATTAGACCTTGTTCATCATCCATCATGTTCAGGCTACCACACTCACATGCTAAAACACAGTTCCGCTCTACAAACCTTTACCTTTAGTATTAACACAGATGTTAGCCTTCATGTTTATTTCACTGTGCTTTATGATTTCCATTTCAAACATGGCCCTGAGCAACTGGGTCATGCACTCTCAAACACATTTCTCCTTTTCAAGACATGATCAGAAAAAGTCAGACTAGTCTACTCTCTTTATCTAGCACTTGCAAAGCACAGACAAACTGTAGGAGGTTAGGTCTCAAAATGAGCAATTGAAAAACTAGACTTCAGAAGTTTCTGCATCCAATCTGTCAGAAACTGACTCTCACTTTCTGGTTGACACTTCTGACTTCAAATAACTACCGACAGAAACAAAACTCCAAGCCCAAAACTAAAACCAGAGACAACTAATTTGTTATGTTTGAACAGAATCATAGAACAATAGAAGCTCAAAATATTATACCAAACCAATCCTGTCTGTACACAAAATGAATACAGCACTTGACAAAACACAATCAGCCCTGAGGAAAATGAATTACCCAAAATCCAGTATTACTACAAAATATTAGGGTTTAAATTACTGGGGAAATTAATAATGGTGAACTCAGCCAGTTTTTACGTTCTTCAAGACATAGTGAGCTTTGACAAGATTCAGCAATTATTTTATTGATAATACTGGCTCTCAGTTTTTCACCACTGAAGTCCATTTCAGCTTCCAACCCAGTCTTCTAGTCCTTATCCTAGCTGTATCTCAGTCCTGCAACTTATCATCAACACCAGAGGTTAAAATGACCAGAATATGAAGAAAGCAGGTACGTCAGGAGAAGGAAGGAGGATGACAGAGAGGTAGCTAAGGTCAACAACAACCAGTGAGACAAGAAGGGTGGAATATGGTATTTCTCAGTATGTACAAAGACTGTTCACAGTTCAAAGCAAAACTGATTTTTACACAATCCATAATTAATCCAAGGAGGTTATCTCCATTAAATATCACTGAAATGCAAATACTACAAAGAATAAAAAGAACTAAACATCTGAAAAGCAAAAATGCTGCCTGCAGTGAAATAGCTGGCCAAAGCTTTATTTAGGAATTCTGACACATATTTAAGAATAAAGATGTATAAGAACATGAATCTATTGGAGCAATTGCAGAGGAGGGTTGCAAGGATGATCATGGGACTGGAGCACCTCCCGTATGAAGACAGGCTGAGAAAGTTGGGTCTGTTCAGCCTGGAGAAAAGAAGGCTGCGTGGAGACCTCATAGCAGCCTTCCAGTATCTGAAGGGGGCCTACAAGGATGCTGGGGAAGGACTCTTCATTAGGGAATGTAGTGACAGGACAAGGGGTAACGGGTTCAACCTTGAACAGGGGAAGATTAGGTTAGAAAGAAGGAAGAAGTTCTTTACTGTGAGGGTGGTGAGGCACTGGAATGGGCTACCCAAAAATTGTGAATGCTCCATTCCCAGCAGAGATCAAGGCCAGGTTGGACGGAGTCTTGGGTGACAGTTTAGTGCAAAGTGTCCCTGCCCATGGCAGGGGGGGTTGAAACGAGATGATCTTAAGGTCCTTTCCAACCCTAACTATCCTGTGATTCTGTGTGGGCTAGAAGCTTCCACAGAGTTGCATTATCACATAATTATCCACAATATACACCACACTGAAACAAATTACTTCTAGGATAGAGAAAGCTACAATAGCTGGACAGTGGTACAAGTTACTAAAATAGCCTTATTAGTTTATGCTGACAATTCATATAATAAGTATCAGAGTCTTCCTCTGCTGCGTTATAGTTTCTCCATAATACATACAAAAAATTAGGGATTTTCTAGACAGATGACATACCAAGCCTGTACTAATAACAGAAATCAAACATACTCTGTTTGAATATATCTGTGCATGCATCAGAGCAAAAGAAAAGTCAGTCTGACCAATGTAACCAGAATGCAACATCAGTAATTTGCCATAACGATAAACAGTTCAATTCCAGCTAGGCAACACTTTTGCTTTAAGTGTCTGGTTCCATCACAAATAACATAACCACATCCAAATAAATTAAAAGTAATTTGCATAGCAATTTTTCTTCAGTTTGCATATGACCTAATGAAGTTGCTTCCCTTTCATCTCTCCAAAACACTCCTTTGCTGGTAAGTATTCAATTAATTACCTGTCTCCAAATCGGCAGGAACCTGTTTTAATGTAGAATGGGCAATTCGCTCTATCCTTCTCTGTTCCTATATTCTCTGGGGGTTCTGGGTTATGCCACGTCACACCATTCTCCAGCTGTGGGAAATAAAACCCGGAACATTAAAATACACAGAAGTTAAAAAAGAATAAAGAAATGCTATGTCAAAATAAAACCACCTCCACCAGTTAATTTCATATGCAGTCATGAGCACTGTGTTACTACAAGGCAAGCTGAACCTACTTTAAGCACTGTGTTACAAAACCGCCCAGTGGCTTGTGTCTCTGCTGATGGACACCCTCTTTTCTTGATACTTGCTCAGTTTTAAGAACAAGTCTTTATTATTTTTTTAACAATTAAAAAAAAGAATGACTAAACTGGATGCTTTCTTCTTTTAAATGAAAAGCTTCTTAAGATTTTATAACAAAAACAGTTGCAATGTATTGTTCCTTGAGCAGCAATTTCATTTGTTTTCCACAAGAATTACAAATATTGGACAGGTTCTTTCCAATCAGCTAAGTCAGTTACCTACTTCAGCCCAGGACCTGCTGAGCAGCCCTTTATACACCTGGCAGGCAGAAAGCTAGGACTATTTACTCATTTGTCTCTGCAACAGCTCAGAGCTCAGTAAGGTTACCATCGCTATTATTTTTGTGCAGCTAGAAAAGGCTAAAATAATAGTAACATGCCAAAGGCCAGAATTAAAAAAACAAAAAATAAATTCACGGTTGGCAGTGGAAGTAAAAGCCTCCATACTATGATCTCAGGCCATTAAAATTTCTGTAATTCAAAATGGGATTATCAAGTTGCAAGCCGTGACAGACCACAAAAAGCACATGTTAAGAAGGGCATTTTCACTTTGTTAACCAAAAGATTTGTACAGCTGACCCACCTAAGTTCTCATTTTAAATCGACTGAAAACTGTTTACTTACAAGCAACATTTGACCCTGATACCAGTTCTGTTCATGACTCTCAGACACAATTTTCTTGCAACTTAAAAGCACCCTTGTTTCAGCAGCACACAACTGATCCCTGCACTCATACTATAATGAAGTCTCTAACATAGCACATTTCTGCCTATTCCTCTGCAGAAATGGCTGCTAATACATCTTAAGCTCTGGGCAGGTAGTTCAGAGCATTTTTCCACACATATTATGAAAGAGTTATATTCCCTACCTAAAGAACGGTTTAAGCACAATTTGGAACTGAATTCAACTCCAATATAGCTATGGCAATCAACATTCAATGGGTTAATTAGGTTAAAACTTATTTTTCAGATTCACACAGTGGTTAAGCAGATCAAGAATCTTCACGAGTTTAACACGGGACAGGAATTCAAAACCAAATTATTCTGTAAGGCAATGGAAAGATTGAATGGATCCTCCCTAAGATTCAAACAAAAACTACACGCTGCCAGCTTGAGATCCATGCCTACGCAGGCACCTGAGCAGTCAGCTTCTCCCTCCACCACCTTTCTTTTTTTCCATTACAGATCTCTGCCCTCCTCTACTATGGAATTCTTTTATTTACAGCCTGCCATCTGCTCAAAAAGACAAGTTAGTCTTGCCACCCAGAAGGACTGACAGATTTATTGAGAATTCTAATTCACAAATAAACCATCACACGCAGTGTTTTGTGGGTTTTTTTTGAACAGCACATATCAGTATTTCCAGATTCATTTTGATTCAGATCTCCTGAAGAGGAATGAGCATGCACAACTGCAGTGCCACCAACCAGCCAGAAATATGCTTAATTATGTTCCACCCAGTAAATAACTGTTTACAGCTCATGCAAGCCACTACATATTAAATTTATTCAGGCCATTAAGTTCTTGAGAGCAGGTGGACAACATGTTAGAATGGAAACACTGCATGGCAATAAAATTACTTTTCAGTTCTTTTCCAGAAAGTCTCTGAGCATACCTGGCTTTCAGCTTGATCCAGCATCCTCTGCACAGCTGCCTATAAATGGTGCAAACACAGGACTAGTGAAAACCCTGAAGACACACACAGAACATCTGGTTTCTTTAGTTAAGAACCTAATTTACAATACTCAATGATTATATACAATAAAAGTTTGATGGGGTTTGCTTTAAAAATGGAAGGTTTACTTTTGCTTTGTAGCATTTCAAGTACTACAAAGCTGTTAAAGGATACAGCAGATAACACCTTCACGCAGATGATTTTCTAATCTAACTGCTAGACAACTTTAAAAGTTTCATTTTCTTTTTTAAAACTATCGTTGAGCTACTGAATACTTAAACATATCTGCTGCTGTAGTACTCAGTCTGGTTACAGACAGGTTCATCATCAGTCAGCTGCACTAAGCTTTTCAACTTAGAACATTCTATGTAACAAAGAGAAAAACACCTTGCTTAGTGAGCCTCTATTAAAGCAAAACATGTAACTGTTAAGAAACGTTAATATCATAAGTTCACTATATCTAGCCTTCTAAATACCAGAAAACAATGAGGTTACTTCTCCCTTTTCCCCTTTCTTCTTCTAAGTTGGCTGAGTAAAACAACAGCCACTCTCCAAAACTGGCTGGAAATGTGTTCCAACAAATTATGCTAGGATGTTCCAAGAAAAATAAGAAAAAAGACATTTAAACATAAGCAATACAAGAAAACTTTGTTCTCATTTGGAAGAGAATTAATTAAATTAAAAAAGATCAAATTAAAAAAAAAAAAAGCAATCCAACTTAAGGATCCAGACAGCATCTGGTACTAATTATCAACATATCAAATACTATTCCCCCTAATACAGAAAAACAAATAAAAAAAATCATAAAGAAACCCCAAACAACATACCACAAACTAAAAAAAAAAACCAACCAAAAAAAAAATCAAAACCCAAACCAAAACCCCACCAAATCAGAAAATCTATTTTCTCACCTTAGGGAGGCAATTTTATTTTATTTTATGTTTCAAATCACTAAGTCAGAATTTGAATAAACTGCTGATTAAGGAGACAGGCAAAATCAACTGAACAACCTTCTCCTGCTGAAATGAGTGGCTCCACTCACAGCTGGTACGGTTTCCCTCTAGGTGACTGTCAATGCCTTCTATGAGCCAATTCAACCCTCTAAACTAGTAAAATAGCAACCCAGAAAAAAACAACCAACCAATCAAACCTCAAAACCCTCCAAACCAACAAAAACCCAAACCAAACAAACCAGCCAACAACCAAACAAAAAAGCAGCTTCCACCTAGTTCAGGGAACCAAATTAGTGCACTGAAGGTTTGGGCAAAGCCAGACACAAGGAGACAAAAGGAAAAAAATCCAGCTGTTACCACTGAACCAGTTGAACCTGCTGGTTCTTGAAACTGTATCTCGACCTTAAATAAAGGACACAACCATTATTTTCTCTCCCTAGTCTATAAAGAGAGAAATAGGGCACTTCACACAAGAGGAAGTATGACAGAAAATACAACTGCTGTTCTTTTTCGTTGCTCATGCAAGTCTTAAGTAACTAGTGACAAAACCAACTACTACATGCAGGAGCCAGTCCTGTTTGTTCATGCCTCTTCTCCTGCTGTGGCTACAAGACAAAGTAGCAAGACACGTCCCAGTGAAACCACAGGAATCTTTTGTGATTGTTGAGAAGCTAACAGGACAGATCCTAGAAAGCTGCAATCACCCTTTCCTGGTGACAGGCCAGTCCTCATGTTGGAATTCTCTACAGGACATCTTACATCCAGGCCATTCAACTTCTAAAACTTAAGAAGAATGTACTGTTAACAGAAAAGTTATCATTGCCTTGTATCTTCAGTACCAGTTTTTGTTTCACCCAAAGAGCTCTGAAAAAAGATACATTCTGTTGGATGAGTCGGGTAAAGAAGAGCTGTATCTTTTAAGAACTGTGTTAAGGAACAGCAGCAATGTAATTCCATATTCCATATCCTCATAGGGCATTTTCTTCTGTAATACTGGCTGTATTCAACTGGCACATTTTAAGGAAGAAGTTCTTTAGTGTGAGGGTGGTGAGGCACTGGAAAATGTTGCCCAGAGAAGTTGTGGCTGCCCCTTCCCTAGAAGTGTTCAAAGCCAAGCTGGACAGGGCTTTGAGCAACCTGACCTAGTGGAAAATGTACCTGCCCATGGCAGAGGGTTAGAACTAGATGATCTTTAATGTCCCTTCCAGACCAAACCATTCCGTGATTCTATTAAGCAAGGATTATCTCTAATGCATGATGCAAAAAGTGTACATCAGAATCTGAATTCACAGTGTGCTTTTGTATTTAATAGATACAGAAATTGCATACTATGAAAACTTAGTTGCTTCTAGGTATATGGATTCACTGTATCCTCTTCAACAGTGAATAACAGTTTCAGGAATATAGACAAAACCAAGAGATTCTAAAACATTTATACAACAGATAATTAGAATGAAATCCCTCTTCCAACATGCAGACTGTTGTATCTGATAATGTAAGAAGATATGTAACACGTTTATTCTCCCATTGCCAGGAATCACCTCTCTCTCTTTCTTCTCCTGCTGCTTCTGCTGTGCTGCTTCTTTCTCTTTTCTTTGCTGCTCCTCCCACTCTTCTTTTATCTTCCTCTTTATGGTTAAAAAAATTAAAAAAGAATTATTTAAGGAAACTAATGCTTTATAATCAGTCAAATTCACAACAATCATGTTGTAATACAACTCCCTGACCATTACGTTTTCCAGTCACAAGCAACTAAATCTCAAGAGAAAAAAAGAAAAAACATTTAAAGAGCAGTTTCTTTTCCCTTTTTAAGTTTGCTCTTCTGGAGTGGAGGAAAGAAGAGTTTACTCTTTCAAACATACCAACATCAAGAAAACTGAGCCCACTACAGAACAGTAAAAGATACTATCCTAAATCTACCTTGCTGCCAGACACAACTGTAACACTCGGTTTATACGTCACCTCTTCTTCTTCTTGACGTTTTCTTGCAGCCTCTTCTTTTTCTTTCTTAAGCTTGAACTCTTCTTGGGCCTTTTCTTCTCTCAGCAACCACTGTTCATGTAGCTTTTGTCTACCACGGAAACCAGATACCTCTTAGACAAAATTTAATGACTACCCACAACTGATGGAATTCTCATGCACACAATTCAAATGTATTAGTTCAGGAATAACTACAGGTTATCCAATCTTCATTAAAAGAGAAAATTCCATAGGAATCATTCAGACTTTAGGGAAAAAATCATATTGCCCAAAATAGACAAAAATGGATTAAGTTTTGCAGATTATATGAAAACTTTTCAAAGTACCAAAGTGTAATTAACTACAAATGCATCTACTGCGTATATGGCATTTTCTAGATTTTCTACCTTTCTGCCTCAAGTTTCTTTTCTTCTTCTTCTTCTTCTTCCTCTTCTTCCACTTCCTCCTCTTCCTCCTCTGACACTGATTCATCTTTTTCTGTAGTTTCTGAGAAAACCCACAAAACAATGCATCTAAATAACTGGATGCTGTACTCAGCAAAGATATATAAAATTATACCCTTCAAAAAAAACCCCGAAAAAATCACAACCTACTAGTTCCACTGGCAATACAAACTACACTTACCCGAGTCTCTTAGTTTGGCAAGTGCCTGTCGCTTTTTTTTCCGCTTTTCTTTCTTCAGAATAGCTCTGTATTTTTGATGGCTGAAGATAAGAGAATATGAATTACATTAGAACAGCCAAAAAAAGGGGTTTTACTTCATACATGCACTCAATTTACATCAGCAATCCAAAATCCCCACAAACCACAAAATTAACAGCTATTCATATGAAACAGTAACTCTACAGGGACTTCTGACATGACAACGAAATCTGCAGCCCTGCTGTGAGAGCTGCACGCAGACAGCAGCAGCAATCACATCTGGACACAAAACAGAGCGTCTCATCCTTCCTGAGCTCTGCAGTGTTGACGTTATTGCCAACTCCAACTCCCCTAGTTCCTGAAACTTGGATACTAGGTAAGATTAGGGAAAAAAATTCACCATTATCCTATCATACAATTTTGGCACACCTTTCATTCCATTCTAGTCTTCCTCTCTTCCACAGGTTATGAAATTTTAAGTCCCTTCCCATCTCCTTTGATATTCTCTACAGGCAGCAGTCTTAATGTACAGGTAAGAAAAGCACACTTCACCACCACAGCAGACAATGCTCAGGTCTACTCTTCTGCTACTGTAGCTTGACCAGATTCATCCTTCCTTGTCTGAAAGTTCTGCAAGGATGACTAGAAACAACACCATGCTTTTGTTATGGTCATAAACCCCTTACATATCTGAAAGCCTTTTCTTCTCAACCCCTTTTCTATCATAACTTTCTTCTTTCTAGCCAGTTCATAATGGAAAAATAGGAGGGAAGGATGATCTTCACTTCTTGTCACTCCTCCATGCCAAATATTCAAACAGAAGACCAAAATTTTCAGGTCTTGGAGTATGGAATTTTAAAAGATTCTATAGGCATAAATCAGACAGCTAAAACCTCACCTCCATCTTAAAACCCTTCTGTTCAGGGTTACTCACAACCTCACCATCTGTGTGCCATCATAGCAGTTATCCCGTCAACAGAGTACTTGCCCTCACAGAGCAATTGCCTGACCACCTGCAATGCCCACATCGCTGCCTTCTGCATTTCATCAATCAAGCAAGCCTAGTGACGACTCTTTTAACGGCACATGCCGAAGCGAGTCTCATCTGCTCAGCAAGTGCCTCAGGCTGACAAGTGAGGATACCTTCTTCCCAGTTCCCAGACTTCCTTAACTGCTCGTGAAGCCTAAGAAACTGAGCCAACAACTCTCCTCACTCCCAGCCCACAGCTGCACATGAGGAGGTGGGCAAACAGTTTAAGCCCAAGGAGCAGCGACTTGGCTCGCTTCCCCTTCCAGCCCCACTGCACTGGCGATCAAGGCCACTCCAGCACGCAAAGAGCGTAGGCGCTTGCGAAGACAGGGAGCGGGGACCACGCCATCCGCGGAGGGGCCGGATTTGCCGGCTGTCTCTCCCCGCCGCGGCCTTCGCCGAGCCTCACACCGCCCCGCACCCTCCTCTTCCCCCGGGCGTCGGGCGCGGGGGGGGGGGC
>JAOEHX010018011.1:9258-28628 GCA_025448015.1 Bolborhynchus lineola | reverse complement strand
AAATACACACACACACACTCCTTTTACATTACTGAGTTGAAAGTTACATTAAAAAAATAGCATAAGCAGCAGTTATGAAGGTTAGTTCTGGTTAGCATCAGTTGGAAGCTGTCAGAGTGCACATTTACTTTGAAAACCCAACCCTGCTTAAAGGATTGACATTTTGAATGTTGCTGTATTTTCTGCCCCAATCTTGCTGTTAAGAGGCAACTCTCAGCTCTCTGAATGCAGAGTGAAACCCAGCTACAGGTAAAGTGCAAGACCCAACCCAGGCTGAGCAGCAGAAAGCAGAACAGAATTGCACGAGGCAGGCACAACAAAGTGCCACTGAGCAGCACCATAATATTTGCAACAGTCTTGTGTCACAGTTCAATTGCAACTCTTAAGCACTGGGAAGGTGTAAGAGAGAAGACTAGCCAAACTAGAACAGGCTTATACAAGAGCAGCAAGATACGCTATCTTAACAGATCACCTGGAAAAAGATCAGAACAGTAGGAAAGACTTAAGTAAGAGCTATATGATAAACTTCATATGTTACACATCAGATAGTAACGTGTAAATGTAACTCAGACATCAAAACAAAGTGAGGAAAAGTCTGCGTAGTCTAGGAGTCACTGAGCACCCAACTTGATGAGACTCTTCCACTTGGCTCTGGGAAGGAACAAAAAATATATGCCAGAATCAAAAACTGACCTTTCTGAAGATGCAGCACACAGAGAATATACCTGGGGAAGGGGGAGAATTGAGTGTCATAGTTTCATAATTAACTCAGTGAAAGCTAATTTAGTGCCTTTCCAATTCCCTTTACCCTCATTAAAATATCAATTATGATTGAACACTCTAAACAAAATCACTGACCCAATACTAATACTGCTTCTCTAGTGCAAGACCATGATGTTACACTGTTTTTCACACCTGACATAAGCACTGTGTGTGAAGTTAATCTACCAATATTTTGTGGGAACATAAATCCTAAAACATGATAAAGTCTTTGAGTTTTGAATAACAGAACTTTTAGATTTAAAATATTTTCTTACACAATGCCTGATGTGTCAAAACACTTGCCATCACTGAATTAGCAGAGATCTAGTTTGAAATCAAAGGCAGCACTCGTAAGGAGTTACTGTGTCCACAGCACCCTCAGGAAAGAAGATAAAAGTATGATATTTTAGGTCTCCATTAACCATTTCCCCCTGCTGAAGGGAGGGATTTCAGAAAGTAACCTTTAACCTTCTCCTGAAAGAACATAGGCTGACCTATTTCACCACAGTTCTACATGCTGGCAATTCCTAACATGCTTCAGCTACTGTACACCAGTTCACACATCACAGTTAAAGCCTCCTTTGTTGCCTGTGCTTTGCTGCAACTATATCCCATGACATAGGCAGGTTTCAGCACTGACACATTAGCATGACACTGGGATCCACACAGGGATTTTCCCTTCAAGTCGTTTGTGAATAGAAAACGACACAAATCAAAGTTTGAGAAGAAGCATTTTCAAAACCAGAACACAGTTAGCTATTCCCAAAGAGTTTCCATCTAAATCTTCACAAATATTCAGATCTAAAAAGGAAGAAAATAAACAGTTTGATTCAGGAAGGTTGATTTCCTTGCCTAAGCTGCCTTTTCATCTTTTCTCACTTGCTACCTTGTGTTATCCACAGCACCAATCTCCTGTGTCAGATCAAGTTTTTCATGATACATTTTAGCTGATCAACCAGACCTGTTTCACACTGTCACCAGCCCTCTCTAGACCAGGTTCTGGAAGGAGAAAAGTACAGGAGATACACAAAAGAGGGTTTATCAACTGCAGCAATCTGGACAGTTGATTCATTTAAAAGACATCTCTTCATAAGGCCTGAACTTTTGTATTGTCAAAATGTTGTACTATTATTTAGCTGTTCTTAAATTTGACTGGTTCTTAGGTCTCTTAATTTCATGAAGAAGTCACTTGGGAAGAAAACTAGTGCTGACAAGTTCTGGTTATTTTTCAGAGCAGCCATTCCACCTCAATGCTTCATCTTCCTCTTATACAAAAGAGCACAGGTTCTTCCTCCAGTTCATGTCACAAAGCCTATTTCCTTATCAAACAGAAGCCTGCAACTTTAATATCCTCCCCTTATGGATGGAGAATTGCTGCAGGTGGCAAGAGGGACAGCATTCAGTCTCCTGCTCCCGAAGACAGGGGGTAAACTTTCAAAATCCACCTGGATGCATTCTTGTGCAACCTTCTTTAGATGGCCCTACCTTGGCAGGGGGGATGGACTAGATGACATCCAAAGGACCCTTTGATTCTGCAGTTCTGCCTTTCCCACTCCAACAGCAGGGTCTATAGCCTGCATTAATCTGCTACGGAAACATTGTGCTGCAAAGTGCAGACAACTGCCTGGGTGTCTAACCAACTCAGCAACAAAGGGCAATATACTTCAATTCAACCTCCTCATCTGTGATGATGAATAGTGTTTTATCTGGTTAACTGCAACCCTCTTTGGTAACGCAGTCTAATAAATGGTCCTTGAACAACAAAAATAAGTAAATCAAAGGGGTTTTTTGCCAATTTCTACAACAAATACTCCTTCCACTATCAGCCATGCAGTAGGCATGCCTCCTCTTATTTAAAAATCAAACAAGGAACTAAACAAATTACAAAGATGAATGATTTATCCTAAGGCAGCAATAAGCCTCTTGCTTAGGTAACTGGTGATACATTTCCACTGTATAGGCAAATGCCTTCAAGAACTACCCCACGATAAAATGTATTTCTTGCTCCAGTGATCTATTTGCTTCAGTTATGCTATTCAAACACAACCACTGGAACACATTCAGAAAGACTAACTCTGAGCTTTAACACTTCAGTCAGAATCTACAGCATAATACGATAAGCCTGAAATCTCAAGCTTCATATTTTTTTCTGATTAAACAAGCTTTCAGAAATCATCTCCCTTATAGAAATATTTTTAAAAGCCAAATGAAGCATAGCCAAAACTTGTATTTCACATTTGCTTTCTAAAAGAGGTAAAATCCTGTAGACAAAATTGGGTATGTTATGATTGCATTTTAAGTGACTGTGTGTTCATATCCCATCTGCATGACATGATTTTTGTGAGAAGCCATTTTATTCACATTGAAACTTCATTCCAAGCAAGTTTGAGCCTGTTTTAGAAAATCTGATTTATGGAAAACATATCAAGGGCACCAGGAATTATCCATCAGACTCCGTAAACAAATTAATCCAGACTCCTCAAACATCCAGCTCTCCTGTCCCTCTCAGCAGGACAGCTGTATTTTCCAATAAAACTTATTCAATAAAGCCTTGCACAAGCGAGCAGATAAATAAAGCTGGGCAGCACACTTTATGTGGTTAGTTGCAAGCACTAGGACAGTTACCCGAGATTGTGGCACACGCAGTGCCTCAACTTGAAAGAGCTGCCTGGTACTTGAAAGCGTAACAATGTATCAATCCACAAACAACAATTTCCTACTAACTAAGGTTACCTAGTGTTTCAGAAGAAGCATCTTGCTCTAATGTACCCCTTCATTTTTGAAATGAGAATCAATTCCACCAAACTCCTGATGTTCCACAAGGTCACAAGAGACATAAAGACTGCATCTTACAAGAGACGTAAAAACAACATCCACCTTAAAATGTAATTCACAGTTGTCTGAAGTCTCACTCAAGGTATCGGCAAGAAGCAAATGAGAAGACAGCATCCAAGCTCACCTAACATTGTGCCATAGAACAACATGAGCCTGCAGAGCCCACCAAGCTGAAAACAATATACCACAGACAACTCTCCATTAACTTCAACCCACTCAGGTTGCTCTTAAAGCACACAGCAGTTGGACATTTCCTCAGAGCACTGCCTTTCCACCAGTAATCACAATCACATCCATTAAAAACAACTTTTCATGGCAATCAAACAGTTCAGTTATCAGAGGCACCAAAAGCCCCAGTAGCTTATAAAAAAAAGGACTCACTTTATCAGCTCTAGATTTGTTCTTGGCATCACCCAGAAAGAAAGTAGCAAACAAGAGCTTCTCCAAGTTTCATATCAATTGATGACACATAGGAGCCACCAGAAAAACTGGATCCATGAAAGCACTAATGATACATGGGACAAGTTGACTAATCTGAAAGATCAGAGTTTGGGGGTTGGGGTTTTTTTTTTTTTGTTGTTGTTTGCTTGTTTTTTGGTTTTGTTTTGGGTTTTGTTTTGTTTTTTTTTTTTTTTTTTTAATTTTAAACAAGCATTCTATCATTTCTCAAGCCTCGTAATAGTCTGTACTGCAAAGATTTATCGCATATAGCCTGTCTTTCCACAGTCCAGCCTCCCTCTGAATGGGGAGAAGGATTAAGAAAATCATATTGCAGCACCCTCTTCCTCACAGTTCCTGTCACGTAGTTCTGGAACAATAAAGCTCTCCTCCACTTCACTGGGGGCCTGCCAAAGACTCAGTGTCCATCACATTCCTACCCAAAAACTGGACATTAATTAAAGCAAATATTTCTCTAGACTCACAGGAAAGCCTAGGGATGCAGCCATGCCTTTCTGCCATTGAGCAAAACACCCCTCAGTTCTGCAAGTGACCAGAATTATAGATACCAACCCTTTTAACTCTGGGAACAAATGAGAATTTCTCCTTTTCAGGAGAAATCCAAAGAAGCTTTGACTTCAACTTCCAGGTTCACCACATTTATGCAGAAGTCATAATAGTGACGGCATCAAGTGAGCAAAACCCACAACAGTGAAAACAGCTTTAGTTTAAACCTTCTGATTTCTTCACCTCTTCCAAAAGGAGAGTTGATTCAGCAATAAAAGAAAGGAGCTGCAGAATCCATTGAAGAAGCAGTGGTTTGCCCCTTCTCTTCACCACCTTCATGCATATTCAGAATGTGAGGGAGGTGTGTTCTTTGGCAGTTGCCTTCTGGACTCCCAAAGAACGAAACAGAACATAGGACCATCTGCCTCCCTCCACCCACAAACCCTCAAAAAACAACAACAAAAAACCAGGGAGATGTGGTGATCCTATAGTTTTGCACAATAGCATGAGGGGAAGACATTTATCCTATAGAGTTTTCTGAACAATGAGGACAACTAAAAGTTAAGGGAAGCTTAAACCAGGCTGGCAGGAAGACAAACTTGCCATACTGCCCCTTGGTTTGCCTGACACCAGCTGACTGTTCCAGTAGTCCTTCACACCAGCAGCAAAGCAGCTGAAATTCATCCTCGATGCAACTCCAGCGAGACTAATAGGTTTCCATAAGAATGAACGGGGCCCTGTTACATCTAAACCCAAACCCACTAAAGTTTCACTGAAGCAAAACTGCAGGAGTACAATCTATGGATAACAGCTGGAGAACATTAACTCTCCCCCTTCCTCCTTCCCGGGGTTAACTTTTTTCTTTCTCTTCAGACAGGAAGCAGTCATATACCCTACTGCATAATATAAGGACTCTGGGATATAAAGACAAATAGAAAAGGATTACAAAGAGCACCCTAAAGAGTTTTGCTCTTTAGCAAAGTTAGGCTGCCGCACCCCCTGAGCTGCCTCATTTTAAGTCACGCCGCAACCCCTACACGGTGGTTTGAAACAGCAGTTACATCCCACTTTTTAAAATGAATAGAGTTAAGGGTATTCGAAGGCGCTCGGAGCAGTGGGAGCCTAAGGGCCAAGTCCTGGATGCTGGCTGCGAAGACCGGGAACGAAGGGGACAGCTGTCCAGGCGGGCTGTTCGGCTGGGCCCCGCCGCGGCGCCTCTCGCTCTGACATCCCCCACAACCGGAGTGACCCCCCTGCTACCCCAACACCCCTTTTTCGCCCCTCTGCGACTCACCCTCGCTGCCGTACTGCTTGCCATTGTTCGCGCCCATCCTGCCGGCTTCATGCTCCCCGCCGCCGTTTCCCCACGCCGCCGTGCAGCATCTCGATCACGGGGCGCCGAGCGACCGCGGGTGATGGAGAGGAGCCGGGAACGGTGGTAAGGAAAAGAGGGGCGGGGGGAGCCTGCAGGAGTTTTCACGGCGACATGTCCAAAGCAGCCTTGTAACTTCCTTTGCTTCTTCCCGGGTGGCCGATACCCTCCCTTTCCTCCTCAAAAATGAAAATATCAAGTAATAAAAAAACCCCAACAACAACAAAAAAAAAATACCAAAAAACCCCACAAACAAACAAACAAACAAACAAAAACCAAACAAAAAGCGGGAGGGATGAGGAAGGAATCAAAAATGCAGTTTCCAGCTGGGTGTCAGGGCAAGGAAGGCGGCTCCAGTTATAATCCACAAGCCGGACGAGCGGGACGGCTCCCGAGCTCAGGCTCCACCGTCCCGCCGTCGGCGCTGGGGCTCCTCCTGTGCTTCGCCACCGCTCTTCCTTTCTCTTCCTCCTCCTCCTCGCAGCCCCTCTGCCGCCTCCCGCGGGAGGCTGCAGCCAGCCACTTGTTGCCCGGGTAGGGAAGAAAGGGAGAACTGCCGCCGCAGACTTTTGTTAGCGACAGGCGCCTCCTCCCGGCGCTCAGCACCGGAGCGATGGAGGAAGGATGGAGGCTGAAGCAGAGAGCCAGCCCCGGCCTTTAAAGACACAGCGCCCAGCCTCGGGGATCCCCTTCTAACTCCCGCGATGAAGCGCCGGCGGTGCCCCAGCAGAACAGCCCGGGGACCAGCCCGGTCCTCCCGTCCTTCCCCTTGCAGGGGTCTGTCCCAGGCCCTGCTCAGCACGCTCCGGCCTTGCCCTGCCGAGGGTTTGCCTGACCATCCCCAGGCTGCGTTTCGCCGGGCAGACCCCGGCCGAGCCCTTGCTCCACGGTGAGGGCAGCGGGAGCTGCGGAGGGAACAGAGACGTCCAGGGCAGGGCTGGGGGCTGTCTGCTTTGGTGGCACCCTCGCGGACCCCTCCAGCCCTTTGCAGCTCACAGAAGTTGTCAGAGAGCTGCTCAGTGAGCAGGTTAATACAGAAAACGCCAGTCCTGAGAGGATGCTTGCCCCCAAAGGGCCAACACTAAACCAACAAAAATAACTATGAAGTTTGCTCAAGACAACTATTACTCAGATTAAATGGTAATCAGGATTTACCAAAGGTTTTTTTTTTAGAATAGAGTCAAATGAAAAAGTAGAAAAAAAGGATGAAATCTTGCAATAGGTGAAGAGACACCCTGAAGCAGGCACAGAACAGCAGGCCAACCTGGTTTGACACCACCAACAGTCATCCTGCTGGCATCTTGCTGTGGCCTCAGCCTGATCATACTGTCTCTGTGTATGGCAGCAGGTTGGGATGTGGCAAATGGGATCCACACCCCAGGTGCAGGGGGTTACTTGTGGCACATGCATTAGTACAGAGAGCAGCAAAAGTACACGTAACTACACCTGAAATAAGGAGGTATGTCAGAAGAGGGGGACCCATACCCCTAGAAAAAGGATATGTGCTTGTAACCCACACAGCCTGGGGAGTGGCATGTCCATGGTGTGCTAATGTGAGACTAGGACTCTTCAGGATTAGTTATAGAATGCTCTCCAAAAGTTTATAGATATTTACTAACAATTTGCAAGTATCTACTATTGTGGTTCACATGTTGTATTGCTGATACTGTTCCTCTGCATGCAGCTTACTGATTGCCAGGTCATTACATGTCCTTATCAAAAAGATAGAATCACTTTAATCCTGATTTGATTTAAACCAGGAGATGAGCAGTTTTCCCTGCACCGTACTATTATCTTATGTATGAAAAAGCCTGTCTTCCTGCATATATCACAACACACACAAGACAATTACTGCATGTACAAATAATTCTGAGCAAATTACATCTTTGTCAACATATGCAAATGGCATATGAAACTGTAGAGGCAAAAGCATCAGCAACCGGCAGCACTACAGGGAAAGTTTCCAAAACCTGAGGTTTTGGGTGTGGGAGGTGAACTTCAAAAACATACAAAAAAAAAAAAAAAAGAAAAAAAAAAAAAAAGAAAAAAAGTGTGCATTTTAATTAAGAACTGGGCTAATTACCTGAAGCTGAAATTAGTGCCAGCAGCACAAATAACAGACAAGTAATTGAGCAGTGTTAATCAGGCTGTAATGCCATCAGTTACTGGTCATTAACTCTTCTCCTTATGGAAAAGTTTTGGTCCTGATTCAGGATGACACATATTCATTATTTCTCTGAAATCAGCAAAGGTCTAATTGTCTCCTGGGGTCAGACTCATCAACTGACCACCCTAGGATTTTTGAAGGAAAATGTGAGTTAGTCTAAAATTATCCCTTTCTGTAATCAAAGGTTAATTTCTAACCACTGATATTAAACAATCTTTCTACTGTGCCAAGGCAGGCATCTTTGAGACAAGTGTCTGCTTTTAACATCCTCAGTTTTTTCTTTAGGAGTTACCTGTTCAGGGGGTGGGGAAGAAGGAATCTTACTCCAGTAAAGCAGTAAAAGGTTACAGCGCAAGTTTAATGTTTGCCTCACTACGGAGCGACAGGCGGCTAACAAAGACATACAACCAAGCATTTTTTTTTCCTGCCATGTGGCTTACAGGGTTCGAAAAACTCACCCCAAACACTTGCTAGGAACTTAACTGTGGAGGACAGAATGTTAAGGAATAACCCTAGGGCTCTCTATGGCACAGCAGCCTACCTGACCTGGGGATGGACACCTGTGCTAGCATGGCCAGCTATGCTGTCCTCCTCTCTACCAGCACTGTGGTACAGCGCTAGTCACCAGCTGTAGAAGAGCACACAGAGGCTGAAGCCAGCATATGTCCCCACTCCATGTGCAGCCCAGCTGCGCTTAATCTTAGCCTGAACTACAGTGATGGGAGTAGTCGCTGCAAATGACTCCCTCAGCATCCTCTCAGCTCTTCCTGCCACGTTGTGTGCTGTGCATCCCATGGCAGTCAACCACCTGGAAGTTTTCCTCTGTGAGTCAGAGGGTCAGGAATTGCAGTGGTCTGACTTCTTACTCATAGAGGATTGCATGTTTATTGTAGCAACTTTTCTTGCACATCAGAGAGAAATTTCTCAGACTGACTGGAAACATCATCTCACATAGACCCAAGTGCTTAGCTGTATGTGAACAGTTTTAGGAGATTCAGAAGGAACAGAGCCTCCATGAGAAGAAATACAGCAGTTTCCCTACAAACTCAAAATATGATGCCCCACAACTAGAATGACTCCCTTTGCCAAGGAGTATTTTGCCCATAAAAAATAGCTTAGGCTGGTGTGTTGTGAGACAGGAAGTTCAGCTGTCAGGGGAGCCCTGTGAAGAATAAAGGCACTGGACAAATAAGTTACCATTCTGTCAAGATTATGCCATAAATCCCAGGAATATTTTGACATGACCAGAGCAAAAAGGGAAGAAGAAAAACCCCAACTCTCTCCTAAATAAATCCCAGAAAAACAAAAAGCCTAGAGAGGAAAGGGCATTTTGTTTATGAGATCTGAATTCATCTTTCAGATGAAGGACTGAATATTTCTGCACATCCCTTTGCACTCTTACTAGAGGAGAATGAGATGAAGGGCACATGGAGAAGTAGAGAAGTACTGTACTCATTTTGGTACAAAGACACAAAACTCTCAGCAGAAATGTATTCATCACAGATATACTACTGACAGTTGGTAAGGATTCTATGCAAGGCATTTAGGACAGCCAGTCGTGGAGCTCCATATGCCTAAAGAGAAGTTGGGAAATGTTAGTTCAAAGAGGACCTACAAGTTTCAGCTAGGGTTGAGTAATTTTATAGCACTTCAGTATTTACCAAATGCTTGGTTCATTGTGGGATTCACTGTGGGAGCCTGGGAGGGCTATTATCCCCAGCCATATGGTTTGGGACTTACTACCATCATGGTGCCTGTGGATGAGACTTAAGAAGATATTTTCTATTAACAGTTTCAGAGATGTTTTGCTCATTCTTGGCAAAGTTATGTAGTAGTCTTTTTCTTTTTATCTGTGTCTTCCAGTTGGTCAGTACTTGAGCTACAGATTTATTCATATACAAATACAAAGGACTGGCAGAAGTCTCTTGGCTGTGACTGAGTTAAGCTGCCTGAACCATGTTATTTAATTCCTTTGTGAAACTGTTTACAATAACCCTTTAAGATATACTAGCCTTCAAGATGGTGTAAAGAAACCGAAAGCACATCAGTTCTGACATTTTTTTCAATGATAGAAAGAAGATCAAGTACTTTCTGTGAGGACAAGAGTAACTTCTGTGTTTGCTGCCTTGCAGTATAAGCAGTATGAGCCAACCTAAGAGGGGAGGAGATGGAGTACTGTCAACTACCAGGTTTGTAAGACTGGGAAAGATTCACTGTTATATGAGATGTTCCTTCCTATATTGCCATTTTCCTTCTTCATGAGGAGATATCAATATATTTTTCTTAGACTTATATCCAGTCCCAGCAAGAGGAACTTGGAAATTATCAGGGCTGAGGGAAGAACAAGAAAGCTGTGGGCCAAAATGTTTCTATTTGGATGTGTTGCTACAGTCGTTCTTGGGAGTGTTTGTATGACATCTCTATTCGTTATGGGCCCCCCACTGCGGTGCATTGAATGTCTCATGATGCACCATTTTTCTATTCCATGAATAAAACCACAGCGATTTTGGAAGAAGTAGCCAAACAAAGGGTTCTGGATAAAGAAAATATAATAAAAATTTGAAAGCAACTGAACTATTTCCATAAGGCACCATCACAGCAATGCCAAGATTAAATATTTTGGCTCTGGAATTTTTTTGCCACGAGTTGGTTTTGGTAGATATTTTTCTTCCATTTTAGTCCAGGCTTTCCTCTTTGAAATAACAATAAGCAAAAATCAAGACCATCCAGCTACTTCCAACTAGCTTTATATCAAACTTCAGTTTAAAAGCTATTTGTCTCCCAGGCCCTCAAATTCCAGCAACAAAACAAAGACTAGTTTCTGATTTGGTGTAGGAAGCTTTAATTTTTCTTACTTGAGACATTTTAGGCACTAGTTTTCACACTTTATGTTTAAATAAAATGCTGAGAAAAAAAGAATATCCTTTTAAAGACAGCAGCAGCCAAGTAATATTTTTCTAATTATTTCTACTTTTACATCACCATGTTCATATGCTGCATATATTTTGTGAATGCTCCATGATAATATCTGTGTTGACTGCTTTTGGGCATTCTAAAGTGAAAAAGAATCCAAAAGAAATTTGATTAATATGTTGCTGGCAACATACAGTGATTATCAAAATCATATTGTTTTATTAACTACAACATGATCCATTAATACCATCTACCTTCTAAAGGAAAAAAAAACCCCAAACAATCTGGATTATCTTCATCATTATAGATAAAGGTTATTGCCTTTTTGCAATAACACCTGTGCCATTTCATCATTTGTAGCCGTAGTATAATTCTGAGTGACTTGATCTACATTTCTAAAGAGCAGAAAGATCTAAGGGTAGCTCAGATTGTATTTTTAGGTATAGCTTTTAGTAGAGTCTGTTCTGTTGGCTGAGAACTCTCATAGCATCCCATTGCATGAGGTCAGGCTGCTCCAGCCAACCAAACGTTCTGGTCCCACAGTGACTTCAATGGGACTGGTTAAAATGCATTTAATCCAGGTGCTGCTCAAATTCTAGGACACTTTGGACTTTAGTGAGTTTGTCTTAGGATAGGTGCAGATGGGATCACAGAACAGATAAAATACAGGCAGTTCTATCAAATAAAGATACAATTTTATTTTAAACTTCTGTCAGAAGTTCAACTTGTTCAAATTTTAAAAAGTTTTCAACTAACCTGAGATTTTAACTTTTTTGATGATCTTTCTTTTTTTTTTTTTTTTCCAGTTTTACAGGAAAAAATCCTCACTTAGATGTGATTTTTATTTTCTTCCAACAACAAAAGCAATAAATAAAGTACAGGCTGCATTGAAGCATGGTTTACATTACATGTAAAATCTGTTGATAAGAACAGTAAGTTCACAAGGTTAAGCTCCTAAATCTCAAGTGTTAGAAAACACAGGAAGAAAGACTGTGAGCAAAACCACAACTACCATCCTGAATTCCCCTGTCATGTCCACAATGCACCTTCCACAACAGACATGGCTGGTGTTGCAGCCAACAGTGCAAAGCCACTTCATTTCCAGGAGTGGTTTGCTGTTATGTAAATTATGGCATTATAATGCATGAGCACAATGGAGGAGGCATAGTAGGACTGCAGAGGCAGAAATAATCCTGTCATTTTGTAGCTTATGTGTGACCTTGCATGTTTAATGTACGCATTTTTTGTTCGGTTCCCCTCCAGGAACTAAGCAAAGAATGACCATAAGAAGATACATTGCTTCATCTCATTGACATCTACAGTTGGAAGCTTAAGTTCTGCTAAGTAGGCTGCTGTTAGCTGGACTAACAGGAGCACTGATGGCAGTGGAAGATTTTCCAAGCACCACGGTTGTGTCTATGCTGTCCTTCTTCTCAGGATCCTGGCTGCAGCACACTGTGCAGCTGGTGTGGCCAGATTTCCTTTCTGTGAAAAACAGAACAAAGAGAGATTTGCAGCCAGGCTGTGTATACTAGACACACTGTGGGCACTCCCCAAGCAGCAATGTGGCCAAACTCTGGAAACCCCTGTCTAGAAACAGCCTGCAGGGATCAATGCTGAGGAAAAATAAAGCATTTTGTCAGCAGTGTGTATCTTCTCACAAGAAGCAGCAGGTGTCTTGGGATCATGGGGTGCTGGTCAAAGGATGCTGTGTTAGACAAGCTGCTTCTGATCATTTCATCCCTATAAGCACTGTTCCTCCTGCTTTGACCTTGGTCCACTACCCATAGAGTACCACACCACATACACAGCACTGACGTGTCATTTCACATCCTTTCTTCACACCTGGCTAGCTGTAGTCTCAACTCCTCTCACACCATTTACCCTATATGGCTCACTCAACAAAGCTCTCTTCCACTCTTCTGGTCTTCCCTTTCTACTTCCTTCCTCTAGTGTCTTCCCTCCCAAGGTGGCAACCTCACATTTCCACAGATTTTTTCTCCTCAGCATTAATCTCCACTAACTTCCCTCTGTATTTGTTCTTCATCAGTGTTTCCTTTAACCAACTTTCTTCTGGTCTTTTACCGCTGCAGCCATCAGTTTAATTCTTCTGCCTCAGACTGATGTTAATGCAAAACATCCTAAGAAAATTCACAGGCTGTGGCTCTTGAATTGTTCAGCATTGATGGGTTCCTTCCTGGTTCTTTCTTCCTTTCATAAAGAGAGGCAGCACACTTCAGCCCCATAAAGGGAAGTTTCAACCAGTTTCCATCAGAAAGTTTTGTCGTGTTTCAGAGCTTTCTGAGACACCACACCTGAGTGGTCCAGCCTGCAGACAAAATGTCTTTATTTTTCTTTGGTGGTGTCACTCCCTCCCTGCACAGCCAGCCTGGAATTCTTTCATATCCTGTTTTGACTTTTCCCAGTTTCCTGTGAAGAATTCATGGATGGCTCCTCACAAATCTTACTGGGGAAAAAATCATCTTTGATGCCACTGGAAGTCCTCACCAGCCTGGCAAAATCATCTTGCCAAGTCACTGGGTCACCCAACTCACAGATGGAGCTGAACTAGGGTTCCTCTAAGACAGCCAGAGAGCAAGCTGTATGCCTTCTCCCAGAGTCAAAGCCAACAAATGGTACCTCTGTTACAACTAACGCTAATGCCACTCTATCACCATGTCTTGTGCTTTTAACCAAGAATCAGAACTTGGCTTGTAAACAGAAGTGTAGTACTCTGAGAAAAATGGGGTTTGCATGAAGCATGCACAAGAAGCAATTTCAGTACCGTAAGTTGGACTGCTGCACTATAGTGCAGGAAAAGTGTATGTCTATGTAAACATCACCATTTGCATGTTGAAATAAAGCTAAGGTATGAACACCAGGCATGAACCCACAGAGAATAGCAGCTGTCCCGGTGCAAAGGAACAGTTTGAGCATCAGCCCATGAAAAGCACGTACACTTCCCCTTGCACAATCGGACAATCTTGTTCTCTGCTAGGAAGCTTTTCACTTAGTAACAGAGCAAGTTTTCTCTGCCTATTGCAAATGCTACAGTACAGTGATTCTAGCATATACTGTGCAAGCCCAGGGAAAAGGCCCCCTGCCTCCTCCACTTTTCATCCCCCCACAGACAGCTTGCCTTGTTCTTTGTCCATGACTAATTTGGAAATCTGCCATAAGGACAGTGTCCCCATGTAAAGCCAGCACAATTAGCATGCATTGGTATTTCCAGAAATTATAAGAGTCATCATCTAACAGTCTAATTTCTGGCTTAATTAAATCAATCAATTGCTTCTGGGAAACAAAGTGTCATTGCTTCATTTCTAACATTCATATCTATTATTCTAAATGGTTTTGTTCATACACATTAAATCACTTGCACATGTCCTTCATAGTTAGGAGCAATATTCTAAGGATCTTATTATGAAGTGAGCCAACAGCTGAAGCATCAATTTTTCAATTTGATTATCATTGATACTTTTGTTTTGTGAAACTCTGCCCTTCACTACACAATGTACTCCTGACTGATGACTCCAGGAGGAGTCTGCCTGTTTCACTGCCACAAGACTTGGCTTCAAGAGGTACCTGATGACAGTGCAAAGAATGCAACAGACAAGGGTAGATCCTGTTTTCAGGATCTGATGGAAAGAAATAGAAGCCTACATATCAATTGGCAGATTACAGGAGCGGGGATCAAGTACCTAAGTAATTTCTTTCCCTAGAACACAAGACCAAATAGATCAAGCATACGGTAATAGCAATCAGTACAGGAATGGGTAACATAAAACTTCAGATCCAATATTGAAATAGTCTATCACTAAGGCTCTTGGATATTTTCTCTTTAGATATTTTTTCTCACCTCACTGCCATCTCTTTGTATGTCAAAATCTATATAATACTGCTTAAAAGAACAAAAAAATTAATAACTTAAATTAAGACTGTATGTTTCCAAAGCTGGAATCTTTCAGCCTCCATAGAAATGGCCATGAACAGTTTAAAACCCTGTAACAGATTTCTTCTGGTAGATTTTGCTCCGTGAGTATTTGATTTTACCTTTCTAGGTTGTGTGTCCTCCTGTGTCAGAAGTCATGACTTTGCCACCAAAGCAGCTTCAAACCTGAGTGCTACTCCTCAGCCATGTCTGGTCAAGGTGCCAGATATTCACTTAAACTATCAATAAATGCAGGTGTGTGTTGACACACTGGAATGGTGGGCGTCTGATAAAAAACCTGCTTCACACAAGGTTCATGGGCAATGGATGGACATTACAAATAGGTGAAGGACAGTGGGATATTAAACTCCCACAGCCCTTTGCTGGAGGATTATGGGTCTTAGTGTAAAACCATTTTTAGAAGAAACAGTGGCATTCTTCACAATTCTTCTTTCTTTCCCAACAACACTTAACTCCCAGATTAAATACAGGGGGTTGAAATAATCATTATCACTCCTTGATTTTGTAACTTGTTGATTGTAAAATTTCTCACAGATTGCATTAGGCTGCAATCATTACCCGATTTGCTATGGAGGACATATCAACAGTTCTTTTAAGTCACTTTTTTTCTAATACAATTGCTAAAAGAGAGGAAGCTTGGATTTACCAGCCTTAGGAAAATTACTTTATACGACCAGATCTAAATTTTATACCACAAAAAGTGAGATACAAATTTTATGCACTCCATTTATGAGGTACCAGGATGCTCAGAGTTACCAAGACAATCCATATGCTCCCTTTTCAAAGGACTAAAAAGCCCATTTCAGTGCTAATGCACTCTACAGTCAATGATGCTACTAATCAGTAAAGTGGTCATTCCAGACTATTCTGGACAATGGCGTGATCAGTGTAGACACAAACTACACACTGTAAGAATATACGGTTCATGTTCTTGCCCAGTAAACAGAAGAAGTCAAATTCAAATCTCAGAGGCATCTTCCTTCTGAGCTTTAGCCTTAGCACATCACAGCCATAGAATACTTAGATTTTTACAGCAGGGAAGACAGTTTATTAAGGGAAACTGTTTACCAATGGAGATCATCTGAGATTTTCCTAAATGTGGGAAACCAAACTGCATAATCTGTGGCAGTGGGGAAGATGTGTTCACACTCATCCCCAAGTAAGAAAAGAAACCAAATAACCTGCCTTACAGCAGCTTCACAGATCTATGGGGCTTTGTTTTATTTATCTGAACTAAAATGTAGACAGATGTTTAACAACTGCTTGTGACAATCACCTACCATAATTTTTATTCATACATCCCAGTTACTGTTGAAAAGAGACCATAGGTACTCTCCTCAAGGTACTTTAAAGTCAGACAGGGAAGCTTAATGGCCCACAAAGGTACCCTAAAGGTACCCCAGCCTTTGCCTGAGACCAACTACAGAGCACCACACAGACTCTTCCCTGTCTGCAGTTTCTTAGTGCTGCTCATAGCAGTAGATATCTATATAATTCAATCATTCCCAATCTTTCCCACAGTAAAAAGTTAAGTTACAAATGAAAAGTCTTCTGCAGTTCCCAGGTGTTCCTGTACCCATGCTTACCTGGCTGTAATGAGAAGAAAGGGAGTTTCCCAAGCAAGAGTATGAGTTGAGAATTCACACTATGATGTGATAAGAGAAGAGGGTAACCAGCCTCCTATTCTCTTGTTTATATGGTGTGCTTTTCACCTTCTTACACTATGACAGCTTTTTCCAACCAGTCTCTCCTTGCTGTCAAGGCTATAAGGACCAGCCACATCTGGGTTTATCCCAGGTGGATCAACATTTGATAATATATTCATGTAACATTTTTCTTCCTATACTATGATTCCTGTTCAAAATTACCAGCAGTCCTCAACACAAAGACAGCCTTGTATCTAGACACATCATTCACTGCACGGTATACATTTAATTTAGGACAGGGACTTTTTCTATATTTCATTGTATGTATCATCTTTCAGTATGCGCTGACTGTCACCTCCTACTCCTTTGCAGCAGCAAAAGCAACTACTTAAAGGTAGTAAGTTTAAAGTTTACTCAAAGTTAGAGAGTTCACACTGTCAGCTTTTTGCATGGATACTTTCCCTTTTACTACAGTAAAACCTAATAAAAAACATACACTGTGTGTGGTACAAACCTGAACACTGGGCCATGGCCTGACCTTCATCTTTGAAGTCTCTGTAGTCTACGTATTTCTCCCTGTGATGGCTTTACACTTCATTATTTGCCTAGCGGGGTATACTTAGGCTAACGCTCTGAATTCAGCTTGGTAGGGCAAGTACTTAGTGCACACTGACCTTACTTGTATGCTAGTGAATGTGCTGGTGCAACACTGCTACCTTTAAGACATTTTTTTTCCCTGGAAGTTTCCTAAATCAACAAGGTTAAGCAGCATCTGAGGCTGCATTTGCTAAAACAGAGGCTTTTGTGACTGTTGTCTTTTTACTGCCCCTTTAATTGACAGGGAGCAAGTCAAAGATTCTGAAGGATTAAAGGCATTTCTAAATCCATTTCTTGGCATTTATGAACTGCAGTGACCAGGCTCAAAATGGTTCATTATAATGAATAAATTAATTAATAATTCACAACTACTCATGGAAGCCACCCTCAGCAATTTTCCTTCACATCCCATGTACTAAACAATAAAGACAGCTACAATGGTTGGCTTTATCAGGATGTTAGAGCTGTTGCAAGGGTTTTAAAGATAAGAATAGCAGCACACACAATTTCAAGTGGAAGTTAAATTATACATGGTGATATCAAGCCAATGTTCTCATGAAAGTGTTCATTTAGTGAGCTTAATGAGGGCAATTTGTCAACAATTTCACACACCATTTGCCTAGAATTCTCCAATGCAGCATTTCACTGCATGCTCCTCCCCCACAAATAAACTGCATGTTGTATACAGTTTTGCCTTCCATTAATCATCTTTTCAGCACTGCAAGTTCAATGCTGCTTTCCCAGTAGGAGACCAAGGGAGCAACCTAGCCAAAAGAGGGAAAAGTCATGGGAAAAGAAGAATATAAATGTTCACTTAAACAAAAAAAAAGGAGACAAGAGCAAAACCCCCAAAGCCCAGTAGGACCATCCCCTTCTGCCCACAGCAATTGCTTCTGGAGCTTTACTTTCACCATGAGTTGAGCAAACAACTACAGAATCCAAATGGCACATTCAGCTTTAAAGTTCAAAGTGGATGCTAAGACCATCAATCAGTTTAAAATTAAAAAAGTAATAATAATAATAATAAACCCCACTTGCACACTGTCCACAGCCTCTGGATTTTTTACATTTTTGTTTTTCAACTAGGTCCAATTTAATGATGACTCTTCCTAAAAAAAAAAAGAAAACCAATCCCACAATGTATTTATTGAAACTGTATCTGGAAAAGGCTTGACTTAATAAATAACTAACTCAAGAAGCCATTACTGTTGATTGTCAGCATTTTTCTGCTAACCAAGATGCCTGAGGGAAAAGCAGATGGAAAGTAATTAATAAGACCAAGAGTGAGGTTTGCTGGCTGTAACTGATACTGTTGGTAAATCTGGGACTCATAAATGATTCTGCTCAATGAAGGAAGGGAGACAGATGTTTCTGCTATTTCAGCAAGAAGCTGGGAGACAGCAAATAAAAAGGAAAATAAAAATTTAAACAAAAAAAATGAGCCTATAAATAAGCAATGCAAATGGTATCTCACACTTCCTGCTTTTCTCTACCACTCCTGATAAGTTTGAAGAATTTGAGAAGCAGACAGAAGGAATTCTCTGAAATGATCTTATTAACATAATTCAATATGACAGCAACTATAACTTCCCACCTCCTAAGTGGACTTGTGCAGTAGGAATATGGGCAAAAGAAAGCATTAAGTTTGATTCTAAACATTTTAACTTTTAAAGAAGTGTTGGATGACTTGCTGTTTCTGCAAAACATTGTATATTATGCTGAAACAGTATTGAAACCGTAAAACCTTAAGTGAAACAAAACCGAAGATAGGTGGAGCTATATACTCCTCAACATAAGCCCCTTCCCTGTTGAGGGAAAGGTATTTTAGGAAGGCTGTGAGAAGGAGGTGGGGGAGAAGGGAGTTGTACCAAGCATGTCCGAAGAGGCAAGGTATGAGTCAAGCTACAAAGCATTTATACGGAGGCAGTGCTGCTGTCATCTGTATTGGCAGCATTTTCAACCCAGCACAGCTTGTAACTGTGCTCTCTCCAGCCAAAGGCACATCAAGATTTACTTTTGGTGTGCTGCAGTTATCACTAAGAAGGTAAAGTGAAATGTGGGTTTGTGTATACGCATAAGTAAGTCTGTATGTGTATGACAAAACCAAAACCACTTAATCCTTTCAGAATATTTCTCTTCCTGTTTAAAGGTACATGTGTTCCTCTGAGTAGTTAAAACCCC
>JAOEHX010018008.1:17435-36863 GCA_025448015.1 Bolborhynchus lineola | reverse complement strand
AGGCATAACTTCCCCACTTCGCTCCTGCTCCTTCCTCTCCTCCTCCTCCCGCCTGGGGCGGGTCTCGCGGAGAGGGGCAACTGCCCCCCGGCATCCTTGTCTCCCGCAGGTGTTTCTGCGGCGGGGGAAAAGGGGCCGAGCGCGGCTCCTGCTGCCCCGCGCCCCGCCGGCGGCTGGGCTGCAGCACCGCCGCCTCCCGCCTTCCCAGCCCCGAGCTGGGGGTGGAGAAAGGAAGCGGGAGAAAGGGAAGCGCCACTATTCCCATTGGGCTGCAGCGCAGGGTATCTCCTCCTCCTGCTGTGGACCGAGGGGCTGGCTCGGCCCCTCTCCCCTCCCCTCTACTCCGCTCCCCGGGTGCTGCTTCTGCCACCCACGGCTGCATCTGGGCTGGGGGGTGGGGTGTCCGCAAACCCGCGCAACCCCGAGCATCGCTGATGTACGCGTACATACAGATATAGATTTTTAACCAGGCAGGATTACGCTTGCAGGCTGATTCCCTGACGGTGCTGCCGCTGCCACAGCGAGAAGGGACGCGGTGGGGACACGAGTGGGGCCGGCGGGAGTCCCGGGCCCCGCGGCAGAGCCGGGATCGTGCTCTGGCTCCCCGCGCCTACACCCGATTCCTAGGGAGGCATCTCCACACAGGGCTGCGTGTTCAAAGCGTGAACATGCGTGTTCAATGTGTGAGAGCTGCTTCTGTGCGCTGAAGTTGTGGGCCGAATTTATTCTGGATCTTTAAAAGGATGCTGAGGGTAGCTTTTGGCCTGGTGGAATGGGCTCAGCTGCCCTGCTGTGGAGAAGACCTGTGGCACGGGGAAGGGCACAGGTGCATGGCAAGGAAGTGGCTGCAGTGCCAGCAGCCGCAGGAGGCTCTCACACTAAACAGGCCCCAGCGGCTGGCCTTTTAAAAGTGTGCCGGAAAATTCAAAGTCGCACGTCTGACTGTGCAGAGGCGACTGGTTTCACACTGCTGTCAGGTCAGAAATACTGCACTGCTGTGCTAAACTGAAGTGTGTAAAAACCTTGCATGTCCCAGAGGCAACTGAGAATTGTAAGATTTTGTTATATTTTAGAAGTCAAGTTTAGTAAACCTTTATTCTAATCGAGCTCGTTTTGCAAGTGTTAATGTCTGGTGTTTAACTTTTCAGACACCATATGTGATCAGACATATTTTTCATCGCGTACCCGGTACATTATATTCTTGCTATATGTGTTTAACACAGGTTTTTAGTACTTGAGCCTTACCCCTTCTTTGCAAAGGAGAGTTTGAAATCTAGACTAAAATGTTAGATGTGGTGTAAATCAAAGACAGAGTTTGTTGCTGTGGCAGTTTAGCACTCTGGTTAATCCTCATTGGACCTTGTCAGCAAACACCACCAACCTTCTGGCTAAAGGGGGTTGGGATGGGTCACTTGATTCAAGACTGTGAAGGCTGAGAGACTTTCACAGAGTGTGTCCATGTGAATAAAAGTGGCCTGTTCCTCTATTTGTCTTACAGATTGTCAGGAAGAAATCCATACAAACGTGGATGATTATGAAGGGGAAGGGATGAGAAAGTAAACGCTGCCACAGTGTTTTAAGACTGGATTTAAAAAGAACAGAATTGGTGAAAATATTGTGGTTATGGGAAAAGGTTATAGATTTGTATCAGTCTCAGTGGGCAGTCAAAACCAGTCAGTCATACACAGACTGGCGCTGGGAATTGTACTGATTTGCATGTCATCAGCTGAGATTTAGAATACATTCTTTAATAATAGGGGTGGGGTTTAGTTCTGTTTGTTAAGGGTTGTCAAAAATATTGGCAGAAAAGTCCCGCAAGTCAATCTCAAGTAACCTTACTGAGGCAATGGTGTGATACACTGGGTCTGGCGATCTTGGGCAAGTTAACATGCAAAACCCTCTGCTTGCAGACAACGTTGCTAGAGATGAGCTGTTGGTAGAACTTGGGTGGTTGGTAATTGGTACAAGCAAGTTAGCAGCAAAGCCAGAAGGGGTTTTGGCTGTCACATGCCTTTAGGAAGCTCATAAGGAAGAAGAAGGTGGGTTGACTGAGACTGGGAAAGGAAGCTTTCTCCTTCTGGGCATTGGAGGCTTTGCAGTGCTCTCTGGGACAGATAGTTAGAGAATACTTCCCTCCCCAGTTATTTTTGTTACAGTGATGTGTAGTGAAATGATAAGTCATGCTCTTCAGTCTGGAGCTGTAAAGTATCTGGGAGCAGTATTTTTTTTCCTTTCATGACTGTGAAGCAGTTTACTGTACAGGAGAGCACTGGTGGAAGGAAGAGCAGGCAGGCTGCCTTTCCAGTCTTCTCACCACTGGGCTCAGCAGGAGCTGGTTGCTTGTCCAAGGCCGTGTTTCCCATTGCAAATGTGTATAATGCTCAGGTGAAAACTCTGCAGTAGGTGGTGGAGCACTGCTTTCCTATTGACTGCAGTAGGATAATGAATAACGCAATCAGTGCAGTAGCTTCTCTATTATTTATTTTTATATTAAATTCACATTACTTTACCATGCCCTCTCCTTGTCAGTTTGGAATATGCTGTAGGCAAGGAACTTACTGTCAGCTTCCAAAATTAAATAATCATTAAGATGGAGTAGTCTGTAGCTCTCAAAGCTGTTATTTGAGGACTTGTATAACCCCTGTCACGTTGCTACATTTGTTCATGTGTACTTTTCCAAATTTCCCTTTGTAAGGAGGAGAATTAAAAGCTTTTAGATAAATACAGTTTTAAAGGCAAGTACTTTGAGCCAAGGCAGAAGATTAATTCAGAAAGAAGGCATACATTGAGCCTGACTAATAACTTGTGGGGATGTCACACAATAGGAGCTTCACAACATGAAAACTCCCTGGCAGACCACTTCTGACAGCTTTATGCAGCTGATTTTGATCACTGACTTAATTTGGAAGAGACAGGATTCACTCAAGGACATAGGCTACTTTTTAGCATGAGTATTTGCCCTTGTACAGTTAGTTTTCCAAGCATATGGATTAGGAGTATTTCATGTGTTTAATGCAAATGTATTTAACTGAGTCACCTACAACTAGATAATGTACTTCATCTAGTATTGATTATATGGATACCTTTACTGCACAGCCACCTGCAAATGAGAAACTATGTTTTTACTCCATGGATGTCTCTCTGGCCTCAGGATGAGCAGCAAGGCAGGATGTCAGGACAAAGTCAGCTCAAAACATTTGAGAAGGTGGTCAGTATGATGGGGACATACCCAGGTTTCATTTGTAGGTCTGTACAGTCAAAAGCTTAATGGATTTATATTCTTACCTGTACTTGTTACACACTGATACATGCTGAGAATCCTTGTGTACTTTGTGTGATATTAAGGTGGTAGTTTGTCTGGGACAGAGGAGGAAGGAAAAACATTGAAGAGTTTACCTAAGCTTATCTTGGAAGCTTGACACTGCATGCATACTTTCTTTCAAAAGCATCTTTTTTCATACATGTTCTAGGAAAAACAACAACAATAAAAAAGCCAAAAACCTTATTTATACAAAGAGGTTTAAATTTCATCTTACTGCAGCAGTCTTGCTTTTGTGCAGCTAACAGGAAAGTTCCTGTTTCATAAGCTGTAAGGACTTTCTTTGATGACCCTGTAAAAGAAAGAGGAGGATGTGGAAGGCACAATCAGGTAGAGAGGACCTGAGGTTACAAATTATGAAGCCAAAGAACAATTCTAGACATTGAAAGGCATGTTAATCTTGTCATTTAGCAGGAGAATAGTTCTCATGCAGATTGAGAGGCCTTCTAACAGTCTTTATACATGGGACAGGTTTTGCATTGTCATTGGTGCAAAGCAAATAGTATAATGGATTTACAGGATAAAGCTGAGAACAAAGTGCTCTGGTTGCTGATCTTTGTGTATTCAGGTACTGCATTCTGCCAGCAGTGTGTGTGGTGATTCTATTAAAAGAAAAATAAATCAGAAAATACTATAAAGTAAAAGCCTGAGGTATGTCTAGATTCAACATCTGTGTATGATATGAGCCCTCCTTGTTAAAAATGGCTAGGGCACATCGAAATCAGTGCTGCTGCAAGGCTGTGGCATGGCAAGTTCCTTGAGGCACACTTGTATATTTATTTAATGGACGTGGTATACTGTGCAGTGTTTATATTACTGGAAGGCTAAGGCCATGCCCGTGGAGCAGCAAAAGCATTTCAAACAGTATAATGCTACCCTCTATTTAAGTCTGCACACCATTAAACCAGCTGGAGATGGACTGACCTCTGGGATTCCTTTGGGCTTCTGGATATTCACCTAACTACTGCTGCAAAAATGGTCTCCATTTTTAACAAGTTGTGGGACCGGGCTCTTGTCAGAGCCAGCATTGGTTCTGGTGAGTCTCACATTAGCAGCCTCCAACCATGCTTGCTGAAAGCATCCCTGCCTGGGTGTGAAAGTGCACAGGAGTGAAGGAGTTAGTAAAATAACATTTCCACCTTTACAGTAGTTCTGAGCAAGTGACTAAGAGGATACACCATGACCAAGCGATTCGTTACTTTAGCAGAAACATGAGGCAAAAATCAGACTGAAAAAACACTTCAGGTAGAAGAAACTTGTACCGGCACAGGTTTGTGGCCACACCCACATGGATGGGTTGGAACCATGATGCTGACATCACGCAATTACACTGCTAGCAAAAATCCCCACAGGGGAGACACCATAAATATTCTCAGACCTTAAGAGTATGGAAGGAAAAATAAATTGTGGACAATAAATTTGGGCAATAATCTCTGGGAGTGAATACCCAACTGCGTCATGCTTTGAGACTTTTGTCTTTTATTTTCAGCAGCAGCAGACAATGATAGGCCTTGTCTGGGTGGGAGCAGCAGCAGGGCCCTTACCAGCACTGGCAGGAGATGCCTATGGGGTAATTGAAGGCTAAGAGGATATGTAGCCTCATTCACTACAACAGCAGCAGTTGGATGTAACTCTATTGAGAGCCATACAGGGGATGAATATGCACTTTTCATCACTTTAATTACTGTAACCTATCCAATCATGTCACCTATTATGATGTAATTATGAGCTCAAGCTGAAGACTAATCGTTTGTCCCACTGTCACATATTTTGCAGTTTCTCACAGCTGCTTGGTAGTCTTAGGTCATAATTTCACTTACTTTCAAGCAAAATGAAATAAAGTTGCTGATCATCCGGATTTTGAAGACAATCAACCAGACGTGCCGTGCTGCTGTCTTCAATTCTGTCAGGAAATATGGGGCAAAATGTTCCTTTTCATTTAAACATATTGTTTTAGGGTTGCCTTGAAAAATATTATGATCTAGATATTCATGACACTCTTTGTCAAAACAAAGCCTACTATTTTATAACTTACTAGTTGGCAGCATGCTTGATCAATTTGTCAGTGACAAAGCTCTCATTGTTTTTTTATAGGTGTTTTAAAGAGTTTTCCTGCTTCTGTAAGGTATTAACCCTCATACATTAAAAAAGTAATAACTTTTAATGCATAGGTAATACGTGATTTTTAACTGTCGCATGTGCGTTTTTTTGTTTGGGGTTGGTTTTTTTTTGAAGGAGAATTCACAGCTGAATTTGCACAGTCTGCATTTTTTTCCATGAGAAACACGTAGTCTTAATCATTTACTCATGTTTATGGGGCTGCATCCAAGTAGGAGCTAAGAAATTACTTGTGCAAAATATGAAGCAATCCCATGGTCACTTCCAGGAATAACCAATTATGTTTGACTCACATGACTTTTTAATAAAGACAGCAATCAGTCTAGTTATATTCTTCCAAAGAAAGTGTGGAGTATTGAAAGGTGACTGCAAACAAGCAGAATTTTATGATTTCTAGTGTAGTGAGTGTGGCACTTCCTCTCACACATAGTAGAGAGGGCTATTTACGTACTATTTTATTGATCACTGTACCCTTGGCTATATGAGTAAGAGCTTAGAGAGCTGAAAGGAAATAAAAGCATGAGCTGAGTGACTGCCTGATGTAACAGAAATCATCCTGTTTACCCCAGATCTAGTCCTTCTTTCCAATTTCAAGTGTTCATGCTATGGTCCAGTTTTCTTACAGGGTACAATATGAACTCAGGGGTTGAAAAGCAAGTCCAGAGATGGTCTTCTTTCCCTTCAGTTGATTTCTTTGAAGAGAGAGGGGTGGAAATCACGCTTAATAATTCAGTAATTAGTGGTGTGTGGGACTGTGCTTGCTTCCCTTTCCCTGTGCCTGCTTTGGGCCCTATGGAATTCTGCACTCCTTGTGAGCTTCACAGAAGTAAGCCAGTTATGCATAGTGGAAGCACGGCTCATAAATCTGCAATAATCATTATGTACAGAGAAAAAAGCTTCTTGTGCAACTTTTCCACATAGCATCGGAGCATTGCACCAATGAACTACAAGGTCAAATTCCTGTAATTCATAACTGTCACAGCTGTGGATTACAGCTGTATATATAGTTTTAGGGTTCACTGTCAATTGCTTTTAATGAGGTTACTTATTAAGTGCAAAAAACTGATCAAATGTTATCTGTCTTTATAAAGACCTTTGTCCATTTTTAATACTAATTTCAAAAAAATATGTGCTTAAGTTTAAAAATTTTCTCATATTTTAATTACAGTATTCAATGTAGTGTTGTGCTTGTTTATGATATTAAGAAAAATTGTAGCCTATCTTAGGTTCCTTGTCAAAAATAACTGGGTAACAGAAAGGAAATGAGGCAGTTTAGTGAACACTAAAATCAGTTTAAAATATTCATTCCTCATAAAATAAAAAATAATCAATAATTGAGATTTTTTTTTTTTATCATATGAAGTTAGTGGGCAGTATCATTTCTAAAATATTCCTCCTGGGAGTAGGAACTTTTGGCATCCTTCTGTCTACTTTTTTTCATTAAGTATATTGTATTCTTAGTTATGCTATACATGCATAGTCATGGTTGGTTTTGGCCCCAGAGTTCACAAATGGTCCTAAATGCCTTTTCTGAAGTGTGATCTATGTAGCTAAGATCTAGTTAAGTCTGCTTCCTAGACTTTAATTCAGCCTGTATTTTAATTGTTTGCTCTATATCCAGTCCACCAAAATCAGATGTGATTTGTCCTTCTTCCCTTGAGCATGGTAGTGGTTTTGGTGCAGGGTGGCAGGGTTGGGCTGACTGCCTATGTGTATTCAGTCCAGGAATTCACCTCCCGTGGGCTGCTCACCTGTGTTGATGGCAGATATTAGGGCCAGGGCCAGGCTTTCACTGGGTGAGCAGCTTTTCTGCCCAATCTTCATTTCTAGCTCTTTGCTGCCTGGGCATGTTTAGGTACCACTCTAAAGGCTCTGCAGTAGGTGTGTTTTCTTAGCTGCTTCATACACATTTGTCCATAGCAACTTAATAGGTTTGAGTGAGCCCACCATCACTTCATCTGAAGACATTCCTCCAGTGGATGAACAGTACTGAGCCTCTAGGAACGAGAAAACCTTCAGCTGGCATGAGCAACCCTGGCAGAGAATACCTGTGTGTGGCTGAAGTCCTTGCAACAATCCTCACTACTTAGTCACAGTTCCTTATTTGACCAGAGAAGCAGGCAGCTTCCCAGAGATGTCATGGAGCGGCTTGATGTAGTGTGGCACAAAAGGATGCACACTGAGAATCCTAGATGGTGAGCACAGTGCTGGTGCAGTCAGCCACAGCTAAGGCTGTACTAATGGCTGCTCAAACTGGGTCAAAACTAGTCCTGGTAATAGTGATCGGGTATAGTCCCGCAGTAGAAAGATATACCTTGTGTCTCTAGAGAGGACCTGAGTTCCTCCAGCTTCCAACTGTCTCACACAGCAGTCTGCTCCTCTGGGAATTATGATGTCTCAGAACCTTTCCAGGGGTTACCATAATCTTTTAGACTCAATTTCTGCTTTTTACTTTTTAACATTGTTCCATTTATGCATTTTTAGATATTTGACCTATTGTTTCAAAAAAAGATGAGTACACTGTATTAACCAGCCATCAGGGTTCATGTTAGCACCACTGAACTGTTTTCTGATTGACTTTGTAGCTTGAAGTTGTAAAAGAGAGAGGTTAAATGGATTTTGATTCATTCTCATGGTATTGCGTGATCCCTCTCCCATACTTCTGCCAACATGCCCTCATTACTGGGGATCTAGAGGGGCAAGACCTATCTTTTAAACAAGCAGGAGGAGGAAGCCTAGCTGCTCTTCAGCCACCTCTTAATTACAAACCAGTGTTGGACCACATGCAGGTCACCCCACATTGGCTTCCACTGGTTGCAGAGATTGGCTTTGGTGGACCATGAACCTTCACTTACTTCCTTGTATCTTAAGGCTAGTATATTTTTCTTGATATTCTTTATTCTATTTTAGTGTTCCAGGGATTTTTTTTTTTTTTTTTTTTTGTTGCTAGTTTGATCTGTGTAATTGCATTAATGCAATAAAATAGCAAACACTGAAACAAAAGAACAAAACCAGCATGACAAAGACACCGGTCACAAAATAGTGATAAAATTTGCAGACAGCTGTTTACCAATTGAAGGCTAACTTGTTGCTACACAGAAGAAATATTTATAGCTATCTCATTTTGCTGGTTGTGTAGAAATATATATAGACAATTTCTCATATGTATTATCTTTATCTGAAAAATGTCTGAAAAAGCAATACGCTATTTTGATTGGCATATAGATATCAAAGTGCATGTGCCTGGACACTCACTCTGGATCTGGAAACCAAACAAAGTATTACTACTTAGTCCTGCTTGGGCAGAGCTTCTGCCCTCAGCTTAGTGCTTGGGCCTAATCTGAAGAGCCTTGAAGTTACTGGAAGCCTGTGTTGACAGCAGCACCCAATGCATTTTTGGGCCTGTAATTTCCAGATTCAGAAAAATATTGTTTCAAGATATTGCTGTACCTGTAACTCTGCACTCTGCTCAACTTCTGCATCTTGCAGGGCAGTGGAACAAATCATGTGCCTGCACCTCAGCTGTTCAACATTCACTCAAATTGCTGTTGGGACGGGTATCCACCCGTACACTGGTTTGTGAGCATAGGCCCCTGAGGAGGTTAAAGTCTCTTCTGCAGTCTCCACTGTGGATTACTGCAAAAGGGCACATTAGCTCTTTTCACAGAATAGTCTTTCTTTGGTTTGTAATTTAGTCCAGGAAAAAAAAAAACCCACCACAGATGGATTTTCTCAGGAATAGATGTTGCAGTTATTGTTCTAAAATAAGTAATTTTATTATATCTGTTTTGATCTAGGGAATTTTTCTTTCTATTGCATTATTTTCTTCTTTGAGCTCCACTGAGTCCTTTTAGCATTAGAAGAGGTGTGCTTCTGCTTGTGTTTGTGCATGTCAGTAACACTAGAAAAATAACATACTTTTCATAATCCAATTTATATCTTTCATCTTGGAAGCATAAACATATGAACCAGTATGACATCCCTTGTTCAATGCTTCTCCTGTTTTAGCCTGCTTTATACTGAGGTAGTTTGTCATTACTGCATAAGCATATCATTGTTTTGCAAATCTTTGGGGAGTCCAGATGTGTTCACAATTAAAGGCCAACTCTTATTATTTGTATTATCATAAGGCAGAGGGAGGTCACTGCTCTGTTGTGCAAGGTCACATTCAAAGACATTATGAGCAGCAGACCCCGCTCCCCAAGCTTCTCTCTATTAAGGGACAATGGTGTATCCTCAGACCTAAATTTAGTTAACAATAGCAGCTGTTAAAGTGAGGGTTCAAACCAGCTGGGTCAAACGGTCCATTTCTTGGCCTTACTTCCCCTCTTCCTGGTGCTCACCTGATGTTGTGTTGAGCTGATTCAACTTGCTGAGCTAGCAGAACATGTTATTGACAATAAGGTGAATGTCTTTCAGCTGTGGCAGGGATCCTCAGTAGAGGATCAGAAAAGCACCAGATCTGGTGCAAGGGAGACTGACTACACTGCTAGGGCAGCAGAAACTGACATCTGGGAACATAGTGGGATGTGAAGTTGGGAGAAATGTCAGGGCTGCTGTCTTTCACAGTGCAGTAAGTCCTCTTAGCTTCTATGTGCATCCTCACCTTTCAGGTGTAGGTGTGTGTGCTGTCCCCGCCCTTGCTCTGGCATCTGCCTGACTTTTTGGTGAAAGAAACTCCCACAGGAAGGAAAGCTCCTCAACAGAAGAAAAGGCTTGTTTCACATGCAAACAACTGTTTTACTGAGAGTCTGACAGCATGCCAGCGTCAACATGAGGGGAAGCACACATGGCTGGGGGCAGATGGATACTTGGGCTGTTTTGAAGCATTGTAATTAATTTAAAATCAATATTTCTAAATTCGAGTGACTGCTATGGCATTCAATGGAGATGTCATGCTCGGGTCAGTGGTCTTGGCTTATCCTTGTCCCCAGTGAGGTGCCTTATGGTACCACAGGCTGCCCTGCTCCTGAGTGAGGCTAGGACAGGCTCTTTGAGTGGCTTCACTCTTGCTTGTTTGGAGAAAGGGAAATACTTGACCCTGTGGACCAGTGCCTGTACCCAGAGTCAGTGCTCAGCTAAGGAGAGGAAAACAGGAACTTTTAGGGAGAAAGGGCTGTAGCTCTAGATATTTACTAACAGGTTAGTGAGCACTGCATCTGAACAGCACCCAAATAGCATGCTTTTACAGGCAGGTAATTGAAATGGTTGAATCCAGCCCTTACTAACTCCTGTCTCCGTGGTGGGCACTCTAGCTTCTCCAGTCATCAGAAACTCCATGCAATTGGGCTCTCTTCTGGATTGCTGGATGAGCAATTTCCTTTTATGAAACTACTGGGACATGCAATGTTCAGGTATTTTGGAGTACCATGGAAACCAGAAGGTGTTAGAGGTAAAGCCTTTTATGAATCTATGCCTATTCAGGCTTAGCATCTGACTACTCTGAAGATTTCTTCTACACTACTGCTTCTGCTCCTTTTGTCTTTTTCTCACAGTCTTGGCTTTATATCTTCTTATACACTGATCTGTGTGCTCAGAGCAATAAGTTATTCCCTGTGCAGTATGCAATCTTCTTTCCTTCTGTTCCTCTCTGAAAACCTTCGCACATTTTTCCCATGAAGTCCCCTTCAGACATGCTACATCAGGCTATTTTACACTAAAACTGTTGCCCTGTTGAAATCCAGTTTTCTTCAGATTTCAGACTGCAGGTTTGATTCATAACAATCAGAAGATACCTAATAGATAATACACGTGAACAAATCTCTGAAGAGCTTTGCAAATACCTGCCAACCTATCCTCTTTAAAGCAATAAAAAAAGCAATGCAAGCTTTATCTACTTAAAAGCAAGGTTTTTATTGTCACTTTGTGCTAGCTTTCTTTCTCCCCTGATGTCATATAGGATGATTAAAAAACCACAGTTTAGTAAGCCCCTGATGTATTTCTTTTTTTCTTTTTTCTTTTTAGATTTGAATTTTTTAGCAATGTATTTATAGATTCATGTCACCCTTTAGCGTTCCTTATATTTTCTATCCTGGCCTAGCTTTCACATCTCTTGTTATCGTTAATCTCCACAGCTCAAATTTGCCTACTCTGAAATCCATCATTGTACATCGTTTAATGAGACATTTCTCCAGTCATCATTACTGCAGATCAATAGAAACAAATCCCTGTCTCCTGACTGGTTTAGCTAAGTATCTCATGCATGACTGTCTTTCCAATTTGATCCAGTTTAACAGTCTGTTTCTCCCCCCTCCCCAGCCTGGCTTCTCTAATCTGCAGAGATAGATATAAATCTTGAGCCAGACTCCAGGGGGTTTCTCTTGTATGGTCTTCCCCCTGTTTGTGCAAAGCCCTCCTTGACTGACTGGCTACTATTGCCAGACAAACAGCTGCCTTAGCAGTCAAGCTAACAAATAAAAGGAAAGGGAGGCAGGGGCACTGGAGGGAAGCTTTTTGCCCTTAAGGTCCTTGTTCACTTACTGAGAAATTCAAAAGCTAATGGGCGTCCATTGCTGGAAGGAAAATGAGAATAATCTGTGATCTTTGGAAAAGAGTGAAAATCCATCACCACTAGTGAGAGTTTCACATCAGCATATCTTTTCAAGCCTACCTCTGTGAGATAAAGGGTTAGAAGCTAATAAGTAAAAGTTGAGATTCTTCTTTTCATTGCTGTGCCCTGTAAACTGGATGCTGGATTGAGAAGTCTCTCCTTTCTCACCTCTCCCAGTTTTCCCCCCTATCAAGATAGGACTCATGAATATGGTTTAACTTCAAGGAAGTTTTAGTACTATGTAACTGAACACAAACAGCCCAGATTAGACACAGACATCTGAGGAGTTTGGGTATCCCACTCCTTGCCTCCAGCCATCCCCTTTGCTGTTTTTGCAGTCCTGATTGCTGCTCTGTGCTGTGGTTTTGTGAAACTACGTACAGAAGTATTTAAATGATGACACATGTTCAGATGTTTCACTGATGAGATTTTAGGTGCCTGACTTGGGCATGGGAGCAAATTAAAAAGAAATTGCTGACATGTGTATTGCCTTGAGCAGCTTGGCCTACCTTTTTGATGGAGACTGCTGCCCCTGGTGCAGAGATGATGGCATGGCTCCTGGGCTGTGTCAGCTGGGAGCTGCCCTGAAATTTTAGAGCTTTTGCTCTGTCATATTACAATAACCTGAAGCTGGCATCAGTTTATGCTAATGTGTTGAGCTGTAACCTCTGGTAGCCCAGGACATGCTTCCCAACTGATCTCTCTGGCTGCAGGGGTAACACCTTGTGCCTGTGCCATAGGGTGAATGGTAGAGGAGGCCGCCAACCCACCTTGAGCTGACAATTTAGGTCTTCTGCTGTAAGTACAGTGAAGCCCTAAAGCTCTATGTCTTAGATCATCAGCCTACTTATACCATTCATGTATACATATGCACAATCATGTGCATGTTCACATATAGGAAAGATTTGTTGTTATGGATCAGGTATAAAGAAGATAATTACTTGCTTTAGTTGCAGTTATCATGTGCATGTTTCTCGTCAAGATACGATAGCACATATTCATTGCTATCAGGTCTGATCATTTGTCTGTATATATTTTTATTGTTCTAAGAGGAGTTTGAAAGATGAATCCATAGTTTGTGACATGCTGTGATATATACTGCTGTTCAGGTAGGGAATTGTAATAGAGTTTGCTTTTCTCTGTTACTCACTACACTGCTGTTTCAATCCTCATTCACGATCTTCTCCCTTGCAGTGGTCTTTGGGATAAAGGAAATCATGTTCTGCATGTCGATCTATAATATAAAGTTCAAGGTTTATTAATGATATCCCACAAAATTTGTATCCCTTGTTCAGTGACAAGGTGCAGTTTTGTGAAAGCCATGCACCTAAAAATAACACTTAATGCTCCATCATTTACAGATTTTACAAAGCCTCCTTTTAAGGTTCTGTTTCTGAACACCATAAATACTCTCTTCTGAAGCATTCCTGAAATTCAGGTGGCAAATCCAAAGACTCAGGTGACTGCTAGTATTTATTCAGCCAGTGTGTTAGAAGAAACATAAACAAGAAAGGAGACATTTCAGTGCTTTTTTTCATTTGAAGGTCCTGGTTTATGGCATGTTACAGTGACACCTGGTGGAAAACAGTGCTGGAAGTCTAAGACAAATTTCTGCGTCATCTAACGAGTTGTTCGTTTGAATAATGTCTTTAATGTTTCTGTTCTATTAACTATCTATATTGCATTACTGGTTAGAGCCCATTTGGACAAGGCATGCATGTACTACACATATATGAGTGTGCAAATGCTCACTGACAAGAATCATCAGCATCACTAATAGCAAATATTTTCAGCTATAGAAGGTTAGTTATGTGTATTTGATAGTAAGCAAATTTCCTTGCCCTAAGAGCCAAATGCCAACATTTTATATGGTTGCCAAGTTCTTCTTCAGGCTTTCAGATGCACCTTGATTCCATTCCTCACCGGGTTCTTAACTTGATCCCTTCTCCCCTCCTGCTGCTCCTCCCTATATACCCCCAAACAAGACCCAAGGTGTCCCAGCAATCAATTAGTTCCTTAAAAAAATCTCCAAACCAGAACAAAAAACTATTGAATAATTAAATGCAATTAAAAGATATTTAAAACAAACAAACAAACAAACAAACAAGAAAACTATTGAATTTAGGCATATTTGTTTACCTGGACTACAGCTAAGCTAATAATGTATATCTATGCCAGGCAGCATTCTTAGTCCTGAGTGACTACATAGATCAAGTGTTAAACTGTTGTCCCTGACTGGTTTTGGTCCACATCAACACTAGCCCATATAATATCCAGGAGCAGTTTGGGATATAATAAAACCTAAGAGCCATTTCCCATATGTATTTCATCATGGTTATCCTTTCTTGGAGTATGAGTGGTTTTTAAATTGTGATGAGGATTACCCCATGCCACCTGCTTAGGCACATATTAGGTATGTGGGTACATTTAAATTACTTGTGTAGACCTACTAGCCCTAGAGACAATATGCTGAGGGTCTTGAATCTCCTAAGACCTACCCAAAGCACAGAGCGCTCTGCCTCAAGGAGAAATTGCAGCCTACATTTGTCTGTCGCCAGTTTCCTCTTCAGTTTTTCTGCTCATGTGAGCTCTGACAAAGCTTCTTCAGCCAAGATGAGCTGGATTAGCAAAAAGCTACTATTTAAGTAGTCAGACTAAACTGGCTTATTTTGGCTGGAGTTAAGGGGTTTCCTCCTGATCAGCTTTGCTGGTGGTCTTGATTGGGGGCAGCATCCTTCTGGAGTGGAGAACAGGCAATAAAATGGGGCAGTAACTACCCCTCACCTGTGTAGCTGAAAGCCATTAGCCGAAAGCTAAGTTCACCTTAGACAAGTCTGACTCTTATCTAGGAGCTCTCTTGAGTCATGATGAGGAGGCTGAGATAATGCACAAGGAAACCTCAGATGCTTCCCAGCACAACTGGAATAAAGCAAATGAGCCTGCTTCTTCCTCTGACCACCTTTGATCCATGTGATTGGCCATATCCATTGATACTCTAGCCTGGCTTATCTTTTTCTTGCACCTTGGTGGTTTTAGCTCCTTTCACCTACTATGCATGGGCACAGCAGAACACGGGGCTGTGCTGCAGTCTGAATCAGAGAAAACACTATCAGGTTAATGCTAACCAATTCACTTCAGTTGTTACTGGGTTAGTGTTAACCATATTCTCAGCCTGGTTTATTGCATGGCTGCAGGAATGTTTGCTTGGCAAGTGAGTGGGGCTTGTAAAGGTCCCCTTTTTAAGCAGCAGTGAGAGGGTGTGTCACTTTAAAGTGATCTTCAGAATGCTATACTATTTATAAAATGGCACATTTTATTTATAATGCATAATACATGCACAATAATTACATAGAAATTATATATATATATGTATATAAATATAAGCTGGATCAACTTCCTGCTGCAGTTCACAGAATGACTCTGGATAGCTCTGCCAGTACAAGACAGATGTGCCACAGACTGGGAGCTGAGTGTATCTTAAGCTTGAATTTCCACTGACCTCTTCAATGTGAGTGTCCATCTTCATGTAGGACTGTTCACTTCTCTTTAAATCAGATGCATGATTTATCCATCAGTTTCAATTTTATTCCATGATATGGGCACAAACTTGCTAGTATAATTGTGCCTACTCACATAGAATCCCTAGCAGGTTGGCTCTGGTTAGATTATGTCTGTGTTGTATCTGAAGGCAGACAGGCATCTGTTTTGAGTGGTATTTTGGTGTGGAAACGGAACATTTGGAAACAGTCATTAAAATAGAGAATTAATTAACATTTTTGTATTGACTGATGTGAACTGCAGTGTTTTCTAACAAGGTTACTCATCATCACGAAGAAATTTTCTAATTGAATACACTTGAAAATATTTAGAAATAGCTTAATCATAGTAGAAATGAAGATTATGTTACTTTTCACTCACTCTTTCCCTGTTTCCATGTTTCTCGGAGCACCTGATTAAAAGCATTGCAGTTAGTTTCCTCTTTGTGTTGATGGTATTTGTGTAAGGAGATACGCTGACTTTCATTGGTTTACTCTTTTGTTTCAGTGGCTTAATAAGAAACTATGAAATAGATGTTGTGCAATTGCAAGACCAGTGCTCCAGGAAGCTGAAAAGTAGCTGAAGGAAAGGAGTGTGTAAACAAGGCTTTAAAAAATATTTAATAAACTGGAAAGCAACTTTAGCAGTTGCATCTCCATCATCTACACTAAAAGGAGTTCATATGGCCAAGTCAAGGAAGGAGTCAGACTGACAGATGCAATTGTTTAAGTTATGAGGAACACTTGCCTGTGGGATCTCCCGCTAAACAGACTTGCTGCTTTTTACTGTGTATGGATTTCTGCAGCAAACTGTACTTTCTCAAGAAACTGTCTAAACTTATGTACAAGTAACCTGGTAAGTTTTGGAAACTACTTCGTCTTTTGAAACATAGATGGCTGTTAGCACTGTAGGAAATTCATACTATGTATGTTTTTAAACTTTATTTAACATACTGTGTCTGAGTAAAAGCAGAGTTTGAGAACTAATGTTTAACATTTGAATTTGTGGAACTTGATAAGTAAGAAATCCCATTAACCAGATTGCATGGGTTTTCATTTTATACTTTCTTTATATACTTCTGTTCCAACAGCTCCTGAAATTACTCTAAGTGCTTAAGACCCTGGAGGGTGGAAGAGAGAAACCTTTGTTCTTTTAGTTCATGCACTTATCAGTTTGCCTAGACTATGACTTTTCTTACGCAAACTAAGGAAAGCTGTAGATTCACAAGAAATTATCTAGGAGTCTTTGTTTTGCACAGTTATAATGAACTAGTTTCAAATTCTTTTATAAGACACCTATGCTTTAAATTGTGGATAGAACTTTAGGTATTAAAGTAAGTGATTGGATCCTTAATCCTATGTTTTCTTAGTGTTCCTTTGAGTAGTTGAGTGGAATTTACTATTTTTCCTTCTTCTGATGCACAACAGAGATAAGCAGAACCTCTCTAATCGAAACAATAATTCTTCATGAGACTTTCAGGAGTTCCCTCCTTGTTTCTATTTGCCTGAAATGTTGATGTTGTTTAGAAGACCATGTACCTTCGTTCTGTAAAAGGTCATTTTGTGCCTTAGGCTGACTAACTGTGGAAAGCTACTGCAGAAGACTCACCTGCTCCTTTTTATGTCATATATTTGTCTGACAGTTCCTTTCTAACTCTTGCACCAGTGAAAGAGTTAATTGCCTTTCCTGATGAAAGCCTATCATGCAGTGATAACTTTAATGGGGATCCTTTGATTTAAGCTTAAATTAATTCAGAATAAGAAATAAGTTGCTCTTCCTCTCAGCTTTGAAAGACAGGAAAATCACATTCATGTTCAGTGAATGCATTGTGTAAGAGATTCAGATGAGAAGAATATAATCTTGGAGTCTGAGAGCTGTAAATCTTATTTTTTGTCTCCAGTCTACTTGCTGTGTCCCCAATTGCTTTGTGACACCTTTGACTGTCGTTATTGTCATCATGTGTCCAGTCTCTTGAAAATTTCTGCCTGAAAATTGTTTTTGGTTTTCTTTTTTTTTTTTTTTTAAGGGTGCTCTTACCTCTTTGCAGAACTAATCTTCAGACCTAACATTCAGCTTCTTCTTGAAAGTTGTCAGATACATCCTCAAATCATTTGCACTTCACAGGCAGAGACTGGTTTTGCACACTTTGAATGTTGTGGAAAAGTAAGCACCTTAGCTGGAGAGCACTTTTGGCAGGGGAGGAATGGTGGTCACCATATGGCTCAGTAAAACCCCTTCAAAAGGAGACCAGACAAAAGGGATTTAGCTTAAAGTAAGGTTTTTCCTGTTCCCAAGAGGTCAAAGCCACTTGGCTTTCTCATTTATGCCCAACATATTTCTGAAGGATTTGTTACTGACTCAGTGAACCAGGAACAGGAGATGAGAGCCAGATTCCTACCTGAGATAATTAAATTAACAAAAACTGGTTCTACCAATGTCTTTGAGGTACCCTGAAATTAGTCTCAAGTGAGAAGCTACTGGTGTGTCAACAATAAATTCCTTCAAATTAGGAAACATTAGTCAAAGAAAATGTGTTTTACAGGAAACCAATGTTTTAATATATTTTAATAAAATAATTTTGGGAAAACATTTTGAATCTGTAAAAATATATGTATTTCTCTTATAGGAAGGAGAACTTGGAGTAACTAACCTTTGCAATGTTAGTGACATCACTGGAGCAGTGAGTAATAGTTTACTTTGTTAATTACTGACATTTTATGTTACTGCTATTTGAATAAAATGGGTACAATGATCAATCATATTGTCAAAGACTTCACGTAAATGAGCACAGTTGCCTGTCTGACATAAGTCAGTAGGTTGTGTGTTCAGATTTGGCTCAAATTATTAAAGACAAAGCTATCTTTTTTGCTTAAAGAAAATGTGTAAAAAGTGTGATTCTCTGCTGTGAGTCACATTCATGTTTGTGATCTACGAAGTTCATAATCACTCATTTTTGAGAAAATGAATCAAAGCTAGTATTACCTCCGAAATGTAAATCTCTAAGATTTTTGTTCAACTACCTTTGTATAGTAAAGTAATTTATTTTGTTTTCTCGTCATTTGATGGGAGAAATCTTCAAATAGTGATTGTTGAAAAATTAGAGTATTGTAGGGCTTCAAATGGTCGTGTCTGTTGGGGGGCCTGTTTAGCTTGACATGAGTTTTCCATGGCTTTAGCTGATGTTCTTCTAGTACGTATTTCATTTTCAACTCAAGCTGCTGGTTATACATACTACTTGAAGAGCAGTGAAGAATTCAGCCCTCAATATTTTCCATAGAGATTAGTGGAAGCAGACTCTCAACAGCTGGTATCTAGCAAGGCTGGGTCATTTATGACGCTGGGACCATAAAAGGCTGTGCTGTCATGATAATACATGGCAAGGTTGACTTGCTTATTTAGTTTACTGTGTTACTACTTGTTTCATGAGGCTTCCAGCTTCCCTTTTAAAAAAAATAATGAATGTACATAACCATTAAGAAGTGGATGGGACAGAAAGAATAAGAAAGATCAAAAACCAAATCTAAACCACGTAACATTTATAACATCTTTGAAAACTCATAGTTTTAAAGCCGATTCCTCCCCTGTTGGAGAGTGGGGAGGCTTATGTTGAACAGCTTTCCACTGTGCTTGGCTGTGCTGCATATTGCTTATTTGTTACTTCTCCACAGAGGACAAGTGACAAAATAAAGCTGGGAGAGAGGGAGCACTGGCCACACACATCATAGCTGATTGGGAGACTCATCCCCAGAGTAAGACTGAACACAGATTGTTTTAGGTGGGGCTCCTTCTGTCTCTGTGGATCAGCCCTTTCCCACAGGTTGTGTAAAACTGAGCACTCTCCTCAGGTGACATCCACATTCTGCTCAGGTGTCCTGCAGTCCTTTTAGTACTCTCAGTTACATAC
>JAOEHX010018006.1:0-12426 GCA_025448015.1 Bolborhynchus lineola | reverse complement strand
GCAATCAACCAAAGCCCATAAACAGGTCTGTCAGAATGAAAACTCATAGGGATCTGATGATACCATTAAATATTATTAACATATATAATATTATGTAGTATATCATAATGTAATGTAATATAATATAACATAATATAATATATAATAACCCAGGAAACTTCAGCAATTTCATTTCTGTGCTAATGCATGTTAAACCTATGAAGGCAGTGACTTGAAATACAAGCATGGATCCAAACCTTACTAAAGGCTTCCAAGGTGTTCAAGCCAAATTTAGTGGTTAGTTGTGTTCCTCTTTATAGTCATATCATGCATTTACAGATAGGATATTAAAAAAAAAAAAAAAAAAAGATGTGAGAGAGAACTATTTAATTGTTCTTTCATAAAATGCATCTGCATGGAGGTTATGAAACTTTTCAAAAGAACAAAAGGAATTCTTCCAGAAGCATCTATGGTTGTTTAACTTGAATCGAAAGAGTAAACAAAACTGATTTTGCACAGATTTTGGTAGTTGCTTATACATGAGTAATTCTCACACTGACAAAAATGTTCATCTGAAGGCTATATCTATATATTTACTATTTAAATGGAACTGTAAATTTCTGTGCAAATTCTATCAGGATGATTAATTAGACTGGGAAAATCTATCTTTGTTGTCAAAATCTTTTAACGTACTGTACCTCCTTTGTGTACGTGACAGTAATAACTATTTCTGTTAATCATTAAAGAAGAAAATAATTTGGTAAGGTGTTTGGCTTTTGTCATCTTTCTGACTATATCATTTTAATTATGTTTACTTGTTTGACTAACCTGGAGCTGCTGAAGTTGTTAGAAGTTGCTTCAAAAATGTAAAGTCACATGGAGATTTATTTGGCAGCTATGTCCTGCCATATAAAATACAGCAGAAAATGTCAAGGAGAAAATAACCTGACTGTCTGCAAAAGCTTAAGTAAAATGCATCAGTAATAGTGTTAATCTGAGGTGAAATCCAGCTGAAACAGGATTTATGGTCCATATATTTAGCCTAGACCATGAACAGTTTAATCTAAAATATAAGCCCTTGCCAAGTATATCTTCAGCTCAGGAACCATGTAGGTGTATGTACTGGGGACTGGGTCATGAGGACAGGTGTCAGATCTGCATGGGAGCAGAGTGTGATGTGACAGTAGTCCTATGCTGCTTCCTGAGTGGAGGTGCTGCACGAGAGGAACTTTACATCACCGGGGGTAATCCTAAATCCACCTCTTTCATTTCCTAAGACACTGTTTATTTTCTAAGTTTATTCTAATTTTAAACTGTCATTGAGGCTTTATTTTGCTTTGGCGCAAAGGAGAATGAAGGGAGAAAAGAGCAGACATACTATCATGTACTTTTTACATTATTACTCATAGCTATTTAGCAGAAAGCTGGTAATTCTCGTTTTAAATATTTCATGGCTACAACAACTTGGGACAAGTTAAGGAAGACTGACAATCTGTGATGTGTTTCACCTCTCTCCTCTGACCATGCATGTTTTTTCCCTTTCATTGACTTGGACATGCTTTATCAAGGCATATACCATTGTAGCTACTGACATTGGCAGAAATTTTGGAATTTTCTACACTGAGTTTTTTAAATACTTACTAAATTTTGCCTAATAAGATTTCAAAATTTTACTTTTTTACTGTGCTAAATATATATGATTTCAGGTGTAAATTGATTTCACTGAGGTTGAGTGGCATAAAGACTATTTTGAGTGTTGGAGTCTCAGCTTTGTCGTTGAAATAAGCAAACATTGCCAAGACTTTAACTATCTTCTGAACCATGCACTTGATTGTGGAACTGGCTATCTGCAAGCTGCAGGATTTGATGGAGTAATACAATATCTTATGGCACATGTAGGCTTTATGTGTTTTTCCTCTGAATTTGCTGTGATGTAAGCATGACATCAACTACCATAATTTTAAAGACTGAGAATGAGGAAGTTTTCTTCTACAAATACATATGTATTTGTCTCTCTCCGAGTGTAATGTACAGGGAATGTACAGTAAAAATTGTACAGTAGAACAATCTTTGGAGATTTAAAATAAAATGTAAGCCTATAGCTACTAGGATTTTTATTGATGTTCTTATCAATAGTATTCTAGTAAGTTATATTTAGAAATGTTAAAAAATGCAACTTCTTGTTCAGGTGTTAGCTTTGAATACTGCTCATCACTTTCTTAGATCATGGATGTTATTACAGGAGTTTGCTGGCCATCTTGCTTTGAAAGCCGTCAAACTTTTTGCCATAGATTTCATTGATGTGGTTACAGGAACTGTATACTTGGGTTTTGAGGATAGTAAACATTATAATCATAATATAAGATGATTGCATGAGGTAACTGCCTTTCCAGCTGCTTGTGGTTAAGAGCAGAGCTGTCTTCTGCACATTTGCAATTTGTACTTTCTTCATTGTTGGTTGCAGTGAAGTCTTTGCTGCTACTTCCAGGAGCAGCAGGAGTCAGTATTTAAAGGGTGAGTTTTATATAAAACTGAGGTTCATCTTCCATTCTAATCTGTATTTCCTGTGATTTTGTTCTCCCTTTCAGGAGGATACAGATCATAATTATTATACTTCAAGGACTTATGGCCCCTATGATTCTACCAGCCGGGATTTGTGGGTCAATATAGACCAAATGGAGAAAGACAAAGTAAAGATTCATGGAATCCTTTCCAATACCCATCGGCAAGCAGCAGTAAGTTTTTATACCTTTTCCTTCTTTGGCTGACGTACATATTTTTAACCAGTGACCAATAGTAGTATTATTAAGTATTGTGACAGCTGTTCACACAGCTTTATCTTTGAATTTTAGTCAAACTGTGGAAGTCTGCACAGCGTTGCAGTGATTCCAAATTGCCTTTTTTGTACCTACTGTAACAGTCCTCCAGAGATGCCTTTACAGTTATATTTAAAACTCACCTCTGTTGTTAAGGATCACAAACTATGAAACAATAAACTAGTTGTATTGTTGATGACAGAGGAAATCTTGTCACTGACTTCAATAGCAGCAGTTCTTTTGGGAGAACTGAGGAAATTCATGAGAATGTCAGATAGTAACAGAAGTGATAGATGTGATCACAGTTTCAGGGTATTAACAAAGAAATATCACAGAATGCAAATAATGATCTTTTTTAACCTATTGTAATCATGCTGCCTGGTAAAATGGGTATGAAAATAATGGGCTTGCATGTGTAGAAGTTAAATTGAATGCTATATGATTTACAGAATGTATTCTCAGTTCTTACCTGTGGCTGGAAACTGCATACATAAAGAGCCAATATCAGCACAAATCAAATACAGAAAATTACAACTTGGAATTGTGGTTCAGGAGGTTCTTGTTTCACCTATTCACCAATTTAGCTACAACAAAAAGTTCTTGAGTTTTGCCAGTTTAAAAACAAAATCTAGTTAATTTATAGCCTTATTTAAAAGCTTTTAAAGAGGCAGGTGTATTTAACAGTTTTAAAGATGAGAGAAAAGCCAAGTTTAATTCATCTTTTCTCTCAGTTTACCTGTTATCTCCCTGGCACCAGAAAGATGACTGGCTCAGAGGAATGTAAAAGGCAGAAAGAAGAAATACTGTGGTATTTAGCTTCAATACAAAAAAAGAGTAGTGATAAATCCACTCCCACGGAGGCCAATATATCAAACATACTCTGCATAGCCAAAAAGATTGTAAGGATAATGCAAATTCAGAGAGTTAGGCAGTTGTATATCTTTGGAGAAGATTTAATAAAATACTATATCACCTATTTTCTTAAGACAATTTGTTTCTAATGAGAAAAAAAACCTCAAGGGTACCTAAAAGTGAGAACCTGTATTCTCTGCCTTGCCTTCTTCATCTGCGATTGTGGTGCTTTGTGTTGAGGGAAGAGAATGGGAACATGTAAAAAAAATGTAGCAAATTAAAAATATCTATATAAGATAAAATACCTTTTGCCAGTAAAAGTAATTTATGAGAATTGGGACCTAAACATTAGTGAAATTCCTTTGAGAAGTTTTAACATACTGTTTAAAGATTAGTGAAGATGACATCCTTCTACACTTTTGTTTTAAGCATTTTTGTTTCTAGTTGGATCCCTAAGATTATGCACTTAAAAATGTCAATTCCAAGGGGGACACTTCAAGTTATTGAACCAGAGATTTAAAATGGTCTGGTTTTAAAACTGGACCAAAAGGTTTGGGGGTGGTGTCAGTGTGGAGAACCATTCAGCAAGGCAGAGCGGGGCTTGGCAGCCTGAGGACTTCAGCTGTTTCTCCCAAAACAAGTGGTTGAAGACTTTTCTGATGAATGTCAAGTGCCCACTCCATCTTTCTGACAGTTGTAGCAGAGAAGGCTGTGGTCCCAGTTTAGCACACTGATAATCCATCTCTTTTTATCCTTACCCAAGTATCCTGGACTGTGAACTCAAGTGGCTGCAGCTATGTCTGCATACTGGTTTAAAGACCTCTTTCAGAGATTAGTTTTATGTGCCTCCAGACACACTTTTACAGTGTGTCATCTTGTAAAACTTCGTATTTTATTTATGTGTCTGAGCAAGCAACACCCATGTGTGTTACACACGAAGTTTTTTAAATAAGACTTGTGTTCTGTATAACTGTACAACAAATATAGAATCATATATTCTGAGCAGATCATACATAACTAAGCAGAAATCTCTTCCCTTCTCTCCCATAAACTTTGCTATTACTCTTTTTAAAAGGTCATTTTGCACAACTTCCTGTGACTTGGTGATTTACATACTGGTAATTTCTAAAGACTTTTTTTTCCAATTTGACAGTAGAACAAGGAGTTAAATATATGCTAATCATTAATGATTTTTTCCTAATAATGTCAGAGATTGTTGAAATCCTAAATATTTTACACTAAATTTGTGCGTTTTCTTTCATTTGGAAGTATGTAATCCTGAGAGTTCCCAGCAGGTGCCAGTTGGCTTTGCTTCTAGAGGAAAAGTAATAAAAACAGGATCCATGAGATGGTTTGGCTCTAAAAATAGCATAGTCATTGTCTGGGGAAAGTAACACACAAATATTAATGGAACAATTAAAATGCCTAACACTACAGGATTTATGTCACTAAAAGTGGTTTTTTTTGTTGTTTTCAATATGTTGCCACTATCTTCTTAACTGTAAAATAAAATGGCAGGCCTGGCTTGGATGCTCATTGTATTTAGATGAGATATCTAATAGTTGATTACTCAGTCACTGAACTAGATACGGGAAATAAAATATACTAAATACTTGAAACTCAATTCTCAGTCAGTCTATTCCATCATGTAGAAAAACATTTTTATACCATTAGGTTGAAAATTTGGATATTCTTTCTGAAAAATGAGGTATGCTTTCTAGCAGCAAATGGAAAACCACATTTATTTCCAGTGCCTGTTAACAGTCATTAAATATTGTCAATTCATTATTCTAAACAATTGTCTATATTAAGCATTTTTACATTATCATAACTTAAGGCATCACTTTTTGAAAGAAATCAATGGGAGATATATACTTGGCTTGAGTGGGCAAAGGATCAAATCTTTGTGACAAACATCTTTATACTAATGTTTGTATTATAGCTATTTAGGAGACTGTTAAGGGTCACAGCTTTATTTTGAAGCAATTGAATTGTTACCATGTTATTCAAAAAGCTGATGCTGATAGGTAGAATGGGCAATAGTGTATAAAGGAAAGATGGAATGCTTGGTCAGAATATTAATTTTCAAGAACCCTGTGAAATACATCATGTTTGGTAGAGCAAGGGTATAATTTAGATGGACCACATACATAATAAATACAGCACACATCTCAGCAGTGAAAACCTTTTAGAACATGGTAAAAAAAAAATTATTTGAAGTTCATTTATGAGCTGTCTTTTGCATATGCCATTTTGATTAGAAATATTCAGTTGTATATCCATGTTTATGTATATACAGAAAAGGTCATTATAACCTAGTCAGCCCAATTAACACAATGCAAATGGATTTTGTATTCTAATTAAAAACAAAAAAAGTGCTAATAAATTCTGTCAAAATTCTGTCTTCCACTTAAGTGGAAAGCAAAACTAATTTGAAGTTACTGTAAATCTTCGGCTGTTAATTTCATGCTAAATAATTCTTTAAATGTTTCTAGTGGATGTAAATACAATTCTTCCTGAGCAAAGAAATGCTCTACATAATCTGAAAGTATTAAACCCAGGATAGAAACAATGGTAGGGAAAGTAAAAGGAAAAAAAAGGAGTGGGGGAAGTATTTTGTCTTTATTGAATGTAGAGACTGCTGCCCTCTCTTAAATGGAGACATCAAAGGTTAGGGTTGAGGGACAATCACCAACAACCCATCTTCACACCAAGTTTTAATGTAGTAACTCCTCCTAAATAGCAAATAATAATGGGCTGTATACCCTCTTCCTATTTGGGTTTCAGGACATTATGGAAATTATTTGGGTTTTATGGGATATTACATTTAAACAGTGAAAAGACCTTACAGTGAATTCAGAACTCCTTTCTGTCATAACTACTAACTTCTTCAGAGCTTAGCCAAGTACTACACCAGGTGATAATCACTGGTGGCCACAGTAGTCAGTAAGCTTAGGGAAAGGAGTGGAATGGGTGGGAGAGTACCACAGATGGAAAGGAGTGGAATGGGTGGGAGAGTGCCACAGATGGAGACAGAATAAGTAGAGTTTGTTAATTTTCTATTGAATATTCCTTTATACACAATTTCAGCTCCTAATAAGCAGTATAGAGAGGTTTGGTAACTGGTGTCATGTAGGTTCAATGGAGGAGCTGGTCTCCAGTAACCAGCCTTCTTGAGATAAGCACCCAGGTAGCAGCAGGATGTCAGGGAGAACACTTGAATCTGAAAGAGCATGTGACAAAGGAACAAAAAACCCACAGCAAAGGGAATGAGCATCTTGTAAAACTTAGGTATTGGTAAGGCTGAAATATTGATGTCTCCTTTTAAGAGGTCAAAGCAACACTTTTTTAAGGAAAACACTGCAAATCTTTATTAGTTTTATTCTTATGAGAGTGTTATAATGCCTGCTGTTGTATTTTACCTTCTGAAGCCTTCAGTTATGAAGAGCCACTGCTTTCAGGTGTTTTAGTGCTACACAGAATTGTTTCCAGTTAGCTATTGGCGATCCCAAATTAAGAATAGCAAGGCTCCAGTGGAAAATAAAAAGCAATGAAACAGATGTTTGAAGTGGAAAACTTTTTTTTTTTGTTTTCTCCTGCCTGTCTGCACAATATCGATTTTTATTCTCTGGTGCTGTTCCTTTCAGAGAGTGAATCTGTCCTTTGATTTCCCGTTTTATGGCCATTTTCTCCGTGAAATTACTGTGGCAACTGGGGGTAAGTAGCTTTTCTAACCATTTACTTTGAGTAATACGAGAAGAGTCTCTTACAGCTATTTAAAATAACTTTTTTTTTATCACTTATATATGTCAAGAGACAAACTGCAGCATTTATTCAGGAAATTTTGCTTTCCACAAAAGGAAACTTACAAAATATCAACGTGATGTAAAACCTCCAGCTGCTGAAGTTGGACTGTTATGAAACTCTCTCATCATAGGACTCTATCACATTAAACATTTTCTGTTTAGATATTTCCCCCCAGAAATCTTTTGTACTTGTCTGGAGAGGTGGTAGTGCTGGTGCCAAAACAAGGAGGGAAACTTAGTTTTTGCCTGCATGAGGGCAGAGCGTTTATTGTCCAAAGATAAGAAGCGCTGCTGGAAGTACATAACTTGTCACCTGGAAAGCAAACCCATTTTAGTGTATTGCCTTGGTGCCATACAGTGTCTGCAACAGTACTAAGGCATTTCTCGCACCCTTCTGCAAGGTAAGATGGGAGGTATGGTACAGCTTGAGCTCTTAGTGCTATAGTTCTGGGAATCACTGATGGCTTGTGGAGGAACAGCTTACCTTCCACTCCACCTCCTTGAAAGACAAAGAGGAGACCAGAGGAAAATGAAATTATATGGAAGACAGCAGATAAGCAAAAGGAGAAGGGGTGATGATCAACAAATGAGAACAGGGAGGCAGAGGACAGCATCACAGGGAATATACCCATAGCTTCCCCTCATCCTTGAATGTGTCTAGCAAGTTCATGGACTCTGGCTAGTAGTGCTCTTCCTTAGAGTTGCAACAGGACAAGTAGACAGGGATAGGGGCCACCATCAACAGGACAAATCCTTTCCTAATCAGGGTTTCTCCTCATGCTATGGGTGGCTATCTGGCCAGAAGTAGGGGATGCCTGTGTCCCACTGGAGTTCCAAATGGGGATGGTGTCACTTAAAGGTTGAGAAGAATTGTAGGCACTGTCTCAACAAGAGTAGGAGCTGGAACAGAGATTTCTCCGTTTGGATCTTCATTTTACTATAAAAGTGAATGAGTACAAGAGATGGTCACAGTTGAATAAAAGGTGTTATTAAATGGCTGATTTGCAGTCAGAATGATAAAAAATATGCAGAATTATGGGTGACTTCAGCACCAGGGTTTTCTCTTCTTGGTCAGCAGTGACATTTTGATGCTGATTTGGACCAGATGAGCCATGAACTACTGACTGAGGCTTGTTTGACTTCCATTCTGCTTTGGTTTTGGTTTCATTTTGGTGTTTGATCATCAACGCCTAGTTCTGTATTTTCCTAGTAGAGGAGTTGCATTTTTTCCAGTGCCAAAATCAAGTACATCATCTGTGTAGCAGGGGTGCATCCTGCGCAGCTAAAGTAGCAGTAGTGGAGACAGTGATCATTCTCCAGATGTGCCCTTAAAAATTTGAGGTTCATTCTTCCTCCAATTAATTTTTCATGTGTGGTCACTCTTCTGGGCCTTCCCTTTTAATGGATTTTTACCACTGCTGTCACTAGTGTGCTGCAGTCATCAGTCTCCCTATCTGCCCCTAAAGTCTTGGGAGTAAAGTTAAGCTCCCAAGGAGATCTTTATAGTATTACGTTGTGAGCTTTTCCTCTTGGTGTAGAGCATTTTGGAAATTTGGGTGGTTTTGGTTTTTGTTTTTTTGGGGTTTGGGTTGCTGCCTTTTTTTTTTTTTTTTTTTTTTTTTTTTACTTTTAAAAACATGTAAGCATACAAGAATAGATGCAGCTCTACAGCACTCTTTCTGTTAAAGGAACACGATGATTCTGCTTTTCTTTTTGCTGCATTTCTACTAAATAAAATAATAATGCTGTGAATAATCTGTGAATTATTGAGCTAAATAGGACTTTAACATCAGTCCATTTACTCTAGGCCACTGGCACTAACACAGGGATACTTCTGTCTTTTATATGACACTTCCATGAATTTCAGCCTCAAAATTAAGCATGAAAAAGTAAGATCTGGTCAGTAATAGCTTTAAAAAATATTATCTTGATAAAGCCCAGTAACTGTAAGTTATCCTGTCAATCAAGGACAGGATAAAATGTTTTCTACAATTTTGATTCCTAAACCCAGTTAGAGGGAAAAGATTGATCTATTTCTGTCCTTGCTCTCTGACAAATGTTTTGCTCTGGCTACATGTGAAAATTTTGTCACTGTAAATCATTGGTTGTACAGTGACCTTGGCTGGATGTCAGGTGCCCACCAAACTGCTTTATCACTCTCCTCCTCAGCTGGACAGAGGTAAAGAACATAAGAGGGAAAACAAAACCCTCATGGATCAAGATATAGGCACTTTAACAAAGTGAAAGTAAAGATTGTGCATAGAAGCAAAGGAAAACAAAGATTTTGTTCTCTACTTCATCAGCAGTCAGTGTTCCTGGGAAGCAGGGCTACAGTACATGTAGCAGTTGCTCCTCAAGACAAACGTTGTAAATAATGATTCCCCCTTGCTACCAAAACCTTGCTACACAAACCCAATATATATAATGTGGTTTATAGCCTGGCAACAAAGGGTAAAAAGAGGTTCCATGTGCCCTTTATGCTGTATGGTCCACTCCTCCTTAGTAATCCAGAGTTTGCAATGGTATTGCTATTGTTATAAATCTGGACCACTTCCAGAGGTTATTCTGAGATCCAAAGAATTGACTGAGTTAATGTGCACAGAAGTCCCACATGACAGATGTCCACTTCCTGGAGAGCAGTATATGATTAATTTTGCTAATGACAACACTACAAACTGGTTTTACTTCTGAATCATTAATCAAATAACCTTGTTGTAAGGAAAGTTGAGGACAATGGCACATTAAATCCCTGTCACAATAAAAATGTCTACCAAAATGGTTTCTGCCATTCTTCATGGAGGTTGCATTATGGCATAATAGGGTTTCCAAGTTAGTTAAGATAACTTTGAAATTGCTGTGGTGTAGAACTCTTTTTTTTTTTTTTTCCTTTTCCTCTCTTAAGCTAATATTTGTTTTCTTTTCCAAATGGTTTTGATGATCTAATTGTGGATTAGGAAAGGAAGGACAGGGAATTAAAATAACTAATTCAAGGTTTTCATTCACTGTTGTCCTTAGCTTGTATTTCACAAGGCTATTAAATTCATAACTGGGATGTAAGAGGTCTCATAGTAGTATTAACATAGAGATTTTTTAATTTATGGTTCTTTGTGGCATGGACGTCCATCTCCCCCACTCCTATAGAGGGAGTATTTTTTTTAAGTGGCTGCTGAAGAGCAGTCAAAGCCTTAATAACAGTAGATAACATAAAAAGCTGAGTTTTGTTTTCCGGGAAGCTGTCTAAAGTTGGTGCTCCACAGGCCAGAAGTGCGGGTATTTCCGTAATAAGCCACTAATTAGTGAGTTATGTTGCAAATGTCAGGGAGCTAAGTACATGAAGTCTCTTTGTTGCCAATCACTGACATCCCTGTGGCTGTGGAGGTGGGAAAACCTCCTCTGTGCTACAGCTCTGCAGGCAGAAACAGCCCTTCTCACAAGAGTCCTGGAAGTTCTGTGACCCTGCATCCTACTCAGCATGCAGCAATGCTTCATGCTTGGTTGTATTAATTTTCTATGTTCATGGTAGTAAATTCCTCTTGTTTATTTTCTGTGGCTTATTTTTTTTTGTTTATTGGTCTGTTTTCTAGTGCAGCTTTGTATCAGATCCTTTAAATTATTTAGGAATATTTTTCATTGTATGGCATCTCTCATTGTTACATTTCTCTGTGGCATTGGTGTGCTTGTAGCAGCATTACAGAGGACGGTGGTAGCTAACCCAGATTATTATTGATTTTCATTAAACCTTATATTTGTTGCCTGGGATTGTTGTGGTTTAACCACAGCCAGTGGGATAGAGGAGGGAATCGGAAAAGTGCAAGAACTCTTGGGTGAAGATAAAGACAGTTTAATAGGTAAAGCAAAAGCTGTGCACACAAGCAAAGCAAGGAATTAATTCACTGCTTCCCATGGGCAGGCAAGTGTTCAGTCATCTCCAGGAAAGCAGGGATCTGTCACACGTAATAGTTACTCTGAAAGGAATCATCACTCTGAATATTCCCTCCTTTGTCCCCCAGCTTTTACACACTGACTGTGACATTAGATAGTATGGAATTTCCCTTGGGTCAGTTGGGGTTAGCTGCCCTGTCTAAATCTCCTCTCAGTTTGTTGTGCAATTCCTTGGTGGTGGGGTGGGGTAGGTTAAGGAGAGAAAAGGCCTTGACTGTGTGAGTGCTGCTCAATAATAATGAAAACATTCCTGAATTTATCAATGGTGGTGTTCCAAAGCATAGGCCCATACTAGCTCCTATGAAGAAAATTAATTCTTATCCTAGCCAAAACCAGGACAGGGCTTAATAAAGGTTTTAATTTTCAATTTGTGAGTTTATCCTGATAGTTCAAGGCATGAGTTCATGAGAGGTCTTAAAGCAGTCTAGTTTTAGTCTCTGTTCTTTCTATGGAGTCACTGAGTATTGTGGTATATAACTTGTAAATCAAGAACATGCAATAGAATCAAACTGCTGAGTAACATGAAACATTTTTTATTTTCACATTTATCTATAGATATTTTGAAGCAGCAAGGGAAACAGCAAATAAAAAATAGTTCTATATTATCATATACTGTGTAAGCAATATATGGTCATGGAACTTTTCTCTAGAATTCTGCTGCCAAGGAAATAGTTAAGCAGTTGTTAGAATACCTTAGGTCTGCCAGGTCTTATTGGACAGTGCAGACAACTTGGCATGGGCACAATTCTAGTACTTTATTAGGGAATCCTTCAAGATATCTTCAAGTTTTTCTTTTTTTTTTTTTTTTTTTTTTTTTTTTTTAACAGGTAGTTTGCCTTTTTGAAGGTAATTTTGTCTCTGTTTCAATATCAGTCATATTTTATAGGTAGTGTTATATAGAATCATAGAATAGTTAGGGTAGGAAAAGACCTTAAAATCATCTAGTTCCAATCTCCCTGCCATGGGCAGGGACACCTCCCACTAAACCATGGCACCCAAGGCTCTGTCCAACCTGGCCTTGAACACTGCCA
>JAOEHX010018004.1:0-38461 GCA_025448015.1 Bolborhynchus lineola | reverse complement strand
GGGGGGGGAAATATATATATATTTGCCAGAATGCCTTAGTTTCACATAGCAAATTCAGAACTTCTCAAAAATTGTGACTTTGGGTCAGTGTATCCATGTAAGCAACTCTAGAGAGGAAACTTCAGGGCTCCCAGACTCTTGACTCACCTGACATTCTAGCAGACCCTGTGGTTTTAAGAGCTGTCTATTTGATTTGCCGTAAATGAATCAAACTTTGTATGCTTTAAGAATTGCACGCTTTGTCACATAAAGTTTGAGTGGTTTTTGCATGTGCATGGTCCTGTATTCTTGTGTTGCGTCATGCTGTTCAGCACTCAAAGGATATTGAAAACCTTCCCCAGAAAATTATTCTATCATTGGCATTACAGTCAACTCAGAGTGTAACAGGATGTTCAACTCAGTGCTTGATCAAAGCTAACATAGTGCTTTGCTATCTGTTCTTAGTCAAGGAAGTATGCTAAGCTGCTATATTTGGGAATTACTGTCGTCTCCTTTTCTTCCTTGGAGGAAGGAATACCTTCTTTGGAAGGTGTTAACATCTTTGAAACTGTACCTGAGCCTGATGAGACCCCAGGTATCACATTTCAATTTTCTTTTGCTTTTCTCTGTATACACAGTTCTCAAAATCTCTATCACTGATGTAGATGTTGACTGCCTATGAGTATGCATATAGGAGCATATTACTCCTGCACTGGTGTTTACATTTGCTGTAAGAACACCCAAATGCCAAGCATTTAAATGTGCTGCATCAAGGCACCTGGAAAATGAAAACACCCATGTGCCCTCATGGGGACACATAAACTGGGAGAAAGCAATAGGAATTCTTCCTTGCATGTTCCATAGCTGGAATTCAAGCACAAGAAAGACTATATGAGGCAATAGTCTGCTTATGGCACGGTACTACAGTGGTGTACAAATACTTTTCCCTTAAACACCCCATGTATGTGGCACATTTTTTCCATTACACTTCTTTTGTATTATCTTCTCACTTGGAGAAGGGGATATATAATAAAAGAATATGCTTCCTATTTTGGAGAATATAATAGTGTTCTCTTGTGATTTGAAAATATGCTGACTATCAAATGACAGGAAAGACAAACTTTGGTCCAAGAGCTTCTATTGTATGGTCTAGACAGCGTAACAAGGACCATCCTCTCCCTCTTATAGAGTGAGACACTTTATGTGCCACCACAGAATACATGGTTAAAACAACAGTGAGAATAACATGGGTGTCTTTCTTCACCTGTGCATCCATCCTATGACTATGATTTGATGGGAGCTGGCTACATCACCAACCAACATTGCCATCAGTCCAGTAACATCCACAAATGCAGAGCCTGCCACAGCTCCAACACACACTCTTGGTGGCACTCCAGCACCAGCTGATGCAGTTTCTCCAGACTTCCAGTTTCATCAGCAGCACAACACCAACCGAGCCTGCTAATGCCAGCTCAAACAGAACAACTGCAGGCAGGTGAAAACCCAAACCTGCCTGAGCATTCTCAAGCATCTTGCAAATCCCAGCTGACTGATGCACCCTCAGCCAATTGATTCCGCAGCAGCTGAGGAATCCCCACTTATGCATAGACTCAATGAAACCTCTGCCCCATCTGCTCCTGGACATGCTTCTGGAGCCACAGCAGTCCACTGGCAAGAAAAAACAAGAGGAAATCACAAGAAAGATTTTCCTCACCTCTCCCCTCAGCCATTACAGCCACAGAGTATGTTAGTTAAATCAATATACCTCTCTCTGCAGTCACACTCTTGCCAGGTTGGAATTGGTTTATACACATTTGTGTCAGGTTGAAGCAAAAATCAAACTTTAAACAGGCAAATGATTGTCAGATCATACCTCTTACTGCGGATCTCTCATATTGATACACCCCCTTCAGCTTGTCCTGTCAAAGCTTCACAAAGTTACATGGAATTTCAGAGGAATAAAAATGTATTACCAAACTATGCAATGCTGTACAAAGGGAAGACTACATATTGCAGGACATTACATCCTACAGGAAAACATAAACACACTATCATTATGGCCTTCGAAACAGATAGAGTTAATAACATGGCCTTTTATATTCAAAAGAAACTAAACATGCAATATAATACATGCTCACTATGTGACACAGAAAGCAGGAAGATTGTAAAAGCTCCTAAAAGTGCAACAAACTTCCCCAATTTTTAGCTCACTGCTTTTCTCCCCTTTTTATACTTAAAACTCACCAATGCTTTTACTTGGGAAAAAGCCATAAATCTCATTCTTTCTGTATCTTATTACTAGCTCATTTCTTATCACTACTGGAAGAGACAAAACACAAACCGCATCACCACTGCACAAGAGCTCTATGTAAGGCTGGTTTTAATTTCATTCTTTTCCTTCTCTTTCAGGACTAGAGAGACCAGGAAATCAGAAAAAAAAAGCTAAAGTATTTTAGGCATTTTCACTTGCTTTCAAAAATCCATCCATCTCCTGTGGTCAGCAGTGCATGCCTCCATTAACCCTCCTTCTCAGTGAGCACTCTAACTGGAAAAACAAAACTGTGTAACTGGCAAAGGATAAAAATATTTAAAAGAAGAAAAAAAGGAAGAAAAGAAATGGAGCAAAACAGAAAAAAAGAGAAACACCCCCCCAAAAAAAAACAAACAAAAAAAAACCCAAAAAAAACAAACAAAAGAAAACAACAAAATAACCAAAACCAAAACCCAACAACAAACCTACACCAAAGACACAAAGCTTGGAATTTAAAAAGTGAGCTTGAGGTGTTACACTTCATACCAAAAATAACACATTGATTCAGCAGAATATACATGCTATCCCAAAATATGGTTACACTGTGGTTTGAAGAGCTATGATATACCAAATGATAAAGACTATCTTACAACTGTAATCTGCAGAAGAGTACTTAAAAGACCGACATAGCTAATAGACATGTTGAACTTGTACTGTGAATTTTACTTCAGACAGTGAGAATATGACATTGCTGAAAAGTATCCTGCACTTCCAGTAAAATCAGAGAATTAAATCTTCCTGGATGGTTTCCAATTTGCTTGTACAAAGGATCTGAGAACACAAGGCTATATCTTATTGCTTCCCTTACTAATGATACAAGAATGAATGTAGGTGTTTTTTCTGAGAGAACTGAGAACTTAGTAAAAACTATTTTATTAAAATCACTGGCTTCACTCTGTGCCATGAAAGAGTCTAAGCCATTTACATTCCTGTAAAAAGCGATACTCACATAGGGAGCTATTACCTATAAGTATCCTTAAATGAAATTTGACAGGCTTCTACTATAAAAGTTACCTCTACTAAAGGCACAGTGCCATACCACAGGGTACACCTGCATCCTCAACAGACATATGTAAGGGAAAGAGAAGAGAGGCATTTGCTACCAATGTAGCAAGGAATGTCACTAAGCTGGCATGCTGGCGGAAGATATACCCCAAATTTGTCAGAATTCACTTTCCCAAACAGTCATGAGGACAAAGAGGCTTCAATTCTTTCATTAAAAATAAAACCGTCCCCCAGGCTGAGTTGGGGAGGCCACCACATTGCCTGCCATGCCAGCCTGCTCTGACAGCAAAACAGCTGCCAGAGCCCTCTCAGAGAAAGGCAGCAGAGCTGGCCATGGCAAAGCAGTGATTCAGCCACCAGTGGTGAGCACTGCCTGCTAAGAAATCCCCCAAATGGGTTCCAACAGTGAGCATAGGCTGAGCCTGGGCTAGGTAAGCCTCAGGAACATGGCTTTTGCTCCACTGCTGGCTGGGGTTGCACCACTGAACACCCATGCCTCCACCACACCAGAGAGACATCCCCCGAGACCGATACTTGCAGAGACTGTACTTCCAGTTCCTTAAAGAACTCTATGCTTCTGTTTTGCTTCATTCAACAAGAACAAAATCACCTAGAAGTGAGGAGGGTTCACCTGAGCTAGCTCTCTCCATGACAAGCTTTCTACAGAGATGCTGCCATCAGCAGCTTCTGCATGAGCTGCTTATAGAGCCTGGCTTTAGGTCCAGGCATCAGGCTCTGGTCCTCTTCAGTATCACTGACAAAATCCCCCTCCAAGGCATGATGCTAGACTACTAAAGATTAGCTCGCATGATCAGAAAAAAAAAAAAAAGAAAAAAAAATCATTTTACTCTTCTTTTCTTTTTCAAAGCCAGAGAAATTTGAGAATAACAACAGATAGAAAGAAAAGGGGGGGGGGGGGCAGAGTGCAGGAGGAGGAGCTTTAGTTGACTCCAAACCAACTAGCTATTTGCTTTTCTAATCAAAGCCCAACCATAAACTGAGATTCTTCTGCATGTTGACAATGTCCTTCTGCATGAATGCTTGTACTAGAGAAGAACAAATGGTATTAAACATTTAAAAATCCCCAAACTGTATAACAAGTGTTATTACTTAAAAAGAAAGGATTTTGTCCATCATAACGTAGGGCCCCATTATTAGATAACTCTTTACTGTCCACTCCAGCCCTAGGAAGCTACACTCAGCCCATCTGCAAATCCCACAGAGAAGAAATAGGGACAACTGGAAAGGAGCTATTGCAACATTAGGGATCATGCACCTCATTTCACCTGTAGCTCTACCATGTGGGATTGTACCATAATGTAACACAACACAAAAAGAAGAGTTTAAATATCTAGCCGCCTCCCTTGAGTTGGGCCCCTATCTCAAAGAACAGCTTGCAGCTATGAATGTCTATACAAAACCCACAAGAAGTACAGTTCACACGAGGAAAAATGCAGCAGCAATGGGGGAAGCAAAATTACCTTCCCACAGGTGATTACTCTGGCTTCTTCTGTGCATTGCCCAAAGCCACTGGGAGGTAGCCAAGCTACCTCAAACTGACTTCTTCTGCCTAGGTGGCTCGGCACAACACTATGCTGAGCTGCCAGCTCACACTCTGCATGAGCAGCAGTGTTGCCAGCATGATGCTTGGTTTCTCATGGAACAAAACTGTTCTGGAGCAGCACAGTGAAGTCTTCCCAGGCAGAGCACACGGGGCTACCCCAAGAGGCAGTGACTGGGGGGAAGCTGAATTCACAGAATTATGGAACGTTTAGAGCTGGAAAGAACCTTTAGCTCATCTAGTTTCAACCCTCCTGACATGGAGTTCAGCTGGAACTGAAAGAGTGCAGGAAATTCAGCACAGCAATGAAATGTAAAAGAAATTAAAAATGGAGTAAAACAAAAATGGAAGGGAAAAGTATCACAGGCAAAAAATAAAAACGAAACCCTGGGAACAATAAGCAGTAACAGGACAGGCAAAACTTTCAACACCAATTAAGAAGTTACTAACCTTTGAGCTCAAGCAGAAGTAGGAACACTGAATTTAAGTGGGAAATGTTCTTAATTTGTACTTAAAGGTAATTTGCAAATTAAAATCAGGTTAATTGCCCTCATTTGCTTCTGAAAACCAAAGTGAAACTTTTAGAGAAATGAGAATCAGGAACTGGCATCAGAAAAAAGGAACATATAAAACAAGTTCATTTGAATGAGACTAGAAAAAAGACTGAGACAACAATCCTCTGCATGTAGGCCAGTAGACCTGGAGGTTAACCAAAACCTTGCATATCAACACTTTGAGGGTTCTCTGCATCTTCTACCTACTGGCTCATCGGAAGAAGATTTCCAAGGCCACAAGTGATATCTCAGAGCCATTGACAGCTGGGAAGCATGTTGGTACATAAACCACTTGCAAACACAAAATACGCCTATCTCTGAGCCAAGCTTCTGAAAACCTGTCCCACAAGACAGAGATTTTGTAAAAGGAACTCAGTTATCAGATACATGTATGTTACCAACTTGCAATGATCTAGAGCTGTCATTTAGGATTTCAGAAAGGTCCATTTTTATGATTACACTGAGAAAAGCCAAGAAGTGACAATTTAAGAGAATGGTAAGAGCAAACACTCTTTTTCCTTTATATATAATCCACTTCTATAGGAATCCAGCCCACTATTCTAATGCCACTTGTTCCAGAAAGTATTCACCCTCTTCAAATTTTGAAAGCAGCATTTCTCAGTTTGTGAGCTCTGGCCTGACAAAGAATTATTCCCTCACTTCTTAACACATAACTAAGGAAAAAACAAAACATAAGCTCAACTCACAATGATGAACTCAACAAGCTCAACATCAAGCAACTCAGCCACTACCTTCAATACACAGCTGGAATGAAGTCCAGTTCCCTCACCTCTACCCTTGCTTTACAGAGAAAGAGAACACAAGCATAACATATTCTCATGGAGTATACAATCTGAGAAAATAAAATCACCTGCATCTTGCTGAGCTCCTTCTTCCTCCAGCTACCAAATTACTGCTGGAGAAAAAGGTAATCTCTATAAATATACAACATATTTGGCATAAGGCACTGCTGGAAATCAAGGCAGAGATAAGCAATGCCTGAAAAGACTTCTTTTCTTTAGCCGCAGCCAACTGGCTTTTGCAGGAGATCACTTGCTGGAAAAAATCCTTTAAGAGAGTGAAAGAGACAGACTGAGGAATTAAACACAGAGGGGAAAGAATGACAAGAAAAGAATTAGGGGAAGCCTTAGTAGGTTGCAGGGAACACCACACTAGCAAACTCCAACAAGACAGAAGATACAGAATCAAGGCAGGCTGAGACAGTGAGAAGCACTGAGTACCCCACTAGAGACAAGAGAAAAAGGTAGACGGAACTTTGGGGAAAGCAAAGGGACACCACTGTAAAGCAAAGAATACACCAGAGAAGGAGAGCCTACAAAAAGAAGATGAAAATGAATCTGAGATCATATGAAATTAATTGAAATTCATCTAGAAAGCAAAAAGTTATGATTTCCCTTAAGGGATTAATATCTCTATTTCTCTTGATGCAAGTTCACATGCAAAGACTATTTATTATTGTTGCCTAAAAATTCCAGCAAAGTAAAGTACAAGTATTCTCTACTCTAAAGCATCCATGGGAAATTTCTCTTCCTGACGGCTAAAATCAACCAAATTGGTATGTTGCAAATATCATAACATGACGAAAAAGAACAGCATGGAGTGGTTCAGGTATTTTTTTTCCATCACTTTTATTCTACCATCAAAGCCATGTAAAATGACTGAAAAACATTCTCTGAAAAAAACCCAAGTTAGGACATTTTTCGGGCCCCAGAGGGATTCCTAGCAACTCAGAGCCATTTGTGGAATGCAGCCACCCTGGGAGGCTTCATCTCTTTGCTGAGCAAGAGTGAAGAGATCCCATCAGATACTAGTTGGCCATAGATAACATTACCTGCAGTAAGATCCCAAGAAAAGTCTCACGCCATTAACTTGAGTGAATCTTCATGTTACCATAGGTTAAAGAGTGGAAAACTTCCATGGAACTTAAAAACCTAGGGCTTAAAGTCCACTTAGACCCTGTAAACTGATTAAGTCCTTGATTAATGAAGAGAGAGGAATGATTTTGGAGGCTGCTAAGGTATGAATCACTCTGTTGAAGCTGAGCAAGTGAATAGCCCAGAGATGCAGCAAACACTAAAAGCCCAACTGGAACAGAATGCTTTGAAAAAAAGCAATTAACAGACCTTAACTGCAAGGTCAGCCATCCTCTCGATTCCTTCAAACCTTCACAAACATGTGGGCAGCCTAGAAGTCAGCAATGGTCCATTTAAGTGCAGTATCTCTATGAAGAGAACCATTGATAGGGTCAGCACCATAGAGATTTCTAGACACAGGCTCTTATTTCACGTGACTTAGTCTTTTAATTTTATATCTATGCAATGAGGGTTATTTTAAGACCAAGAAAGCTTCTCCTTAAGTTAATGGATATGGACATACCATGATCAAAAAAGCATGCCTGCTAGTATTATCGGATCAAATTTTCTTTCACATCTAGTTATTCAAAGCATGAACACAGACCGTATTGAGCATGGCACCAGGGGAAAAAAAAAAAACAAACAAACAAAAAACAAACAAAACAATGATTTTAATGGTCAAGACTAAATGGAGTGGGCAGAATTTATCAGAAACATGAAGAGTAAGGGTGAAGAAGGAACAGGAAACTCACACCTCTAGGTGGAATGTCCCCAGCCCTGGGGAATGCCAAGGAGTGAGGATCAAGCTCCCCTTGATCATGTTTTGAAGAGACAGGTAGGGTACATGTTTCTTTCCTGAGCGGCCCAAGATGGACCCAGCTGCTTAAAGCAGGTCTTCGTTTATCCTCTTCCATGGATACTCAGGCAAGATAAACCTGGTCGCATTTAAGCACTCACAAAATGAGAGAGAAGTCTTCCAGAGAAGAAACAGTGAAGAAGGAAAAGTTAGTTGACATTACAACCCACAAACAGAGGAAGACAGATAAATTTATATCTTCATTCCTCCTCAGCATAGGGCAAGATGTTTCCAATAAGACTCCCACTCAGCTATCAAATTTTTCCTCTTCTGAATTGTAACAGATGTGTTCTGTGCCTCACTGAACTCTCCTAATAAATACACACCTCTTTCACCAGAATACAGATAAATTATTTCAGCAATGTTTCTGGCTAGGTGCGATATGCTAATCTATCATGATAACAGAAATGTACATATCCCTATCATCTTCAAAGCAATGCACAAATACTAATTAACCGATCAATGAACGCTGCACCAACGAGCGCTAACATGGAATTAATATGTTATAGGTACACAGGCAGCTACTGTTTGTGGTCAGCATTTAATTTATGTGCCAGATTTCACCTTCCAAATAAGGTTGCTCCCTTAAGGCAGGTCATCTGCCTGCAAGGGAAGGGTGAGAATCAGGAAGCAGTGCTGACCCTGTGCCAGACCCTGCCTGACAGTGGAAAAAGCCACTTCAGAAAAGCCTGGAATGGTCCCAAAACCTTCCCAAGTGAAGAAAGAGAAAATATAACAACTTAGGCAGGATAATGCCAGAGGAGGCTGACATTTCAAGGAATAGCATACTAAATTGGAAAAGTAAACCTCTGGACACTGAGCAGGTCTGAGACAACTCTGGTGGTGATGCCTGCAATTTATTTTGCACTAGAGTACCTTGCAAGCACACAGAGGGAAAGCAGAGAACAATATGAATGCACCAAAGCATTCCCCTCCAAAGCCATTCACCATTCCATATGTTCAGGCTGTCAATGCTCAGGAAATCCATTACTCATGCCACCACCCAGTCAACGTGCCAGATTTATCACTTTGCAATCCTGATAATCTGGCTGATAGATCCTGAGATACAGGCATCGCAGCACTATATGGCCAAACAGCTCCTGTTATAACATGCCTGTGAGCACATGTATACATGTGAAATGACAGAAAGACAACATAGAATAAAGGACTTGTCAGACCCATGAATGTAAAAAAGCACTGCTATGAAAAAGTAACAGCCCCTACACAAGTGCTGGCATTACATTAAATGCTGAATACACCTCCTTGTAAAACTGCATGTAGCTATCGATATTCCTGGCAGTGTAGATCTTGTAAACACTTAGAAACAAAGGCCAGGCCTCACTGAAAACTCTCAAATGTCTTTGGGTTAAGAAATATTGCAGCCCTTTGTGCTGCAAGGCTGGACTCACATTTAACACTCAAGGATATCATATATCAAAGAAAGCTTCTTCTCCTTTAAAGAGCTGAGTGCCTTTCTTAGAAAGCTACCAGAATTTCTTTCCATTTTTTTTTTTTTTTTGCAGGGTCACATCACCAAAAGCTATCTCATGCAGACATTAGGCAACAGAGATAACACTCCATAACTCTCCGTTTACTGGACTGGGTCCTGGATAACAAGACCTACTGCAAGTGGTCCAAATTGGGCTGGAGCTGCCAAAAGTTTCACTCTCAGGTTATGACCACAGCTGATTCAACAAATTCAAAACCAATTCCTTTTAGCAGAGCATCAATTATTCGATAACAAAAGTCAACATATCTCAGTCACCCCCTTATCTGCAGCTAACTCTTATAACCACACTCTTACATAAGGCTACAGCTTACTCTCTGACTTGCCAGGTTTCACATGATGCATAAGAGCTTCCTCAAGAGGCAGCAACACTGAACCATGCTCCAGTATCCCACACTACATTCCCAAGTAACAGACACTCCCCATGCATACCCATCTCCATCAGGCGCCTCTGAGCAGAAGGGTGGCTATGGTGTGACCCTGACACTGCCAGAGGGATGTTTCTTCATGGCATGAGATCAAGGAATGTGCAGGGGAGTCCTCAGAGAAAGCACATCTCCCTCACAGCATGACCTCTCTGCTAGCTATGAGATAAGGAGCCCACTGCATGAAGGTACATGCTCCTTAGGTAAGGGAGCTGGTTAGAAGGGGCGGTACTCACCAGTGTCCACCCAGGAGAAGCTGTCTGCAAGCAGAGCAGCCCCTCAGCGCCTCTCTGAGCCTGCTCAGACTGCCAGCATTTGCATTGACACCTTGAGCATAGCCTTGCTCACTGCTCTCCCAGCCTCCTCCTGTCTGCTGAGGGTTTTGCCTTTCTCTTTGATGTTAGGCTCAGCCTTGGACAAGGGTAGCCTGCATGGAGCCAGTCAGGAGACGTCTCTCACAGTTGATATTATGTTCACTGTGATAGAGCTGGGTCCTACAGCTTGTACATCTTCTCACTGCTTTTGCTTTTTTCTTTTAGTTGTTTTTTGGTTTTAAATATATCAACCTTTCTACCTTTCAGTTCAGATCTGTACATTTAGGGATTTATCAGCATTAAACTACTGCACAGAAACCCAGTCATGCCTACAGTTCTATAAGTCTCTCCAGAGAACTCACATAACTGAGTAAAATCAGTACAAACTAAATTGGATTTTCCATGTAAATTATAAAATGTAGTAGTGCCTCTTACAGTTACCTTACACACACTTCAAAACACTGGGGAAAAAAACTATCCTATCATAATGAGGTATACCCAAGCTATGTCAGCTTCCCTTTCAATGATGCAGAATTTTGCCAGGTAAATTTAATGTTTATGGACAATTTTGAATATGAAGCATTCTCTAGTTAATAGCTGAGCACCTGTTTTCAAAGAAGCACAGAGAACCATTTGCTGGAAAACATAAACCCATTCTGTTCAATTTCCAAATGACAGCTTGCTTTCTTTAAAAATGTTGAAGACAGGAATGCTGGTTTTTGGCAATAAAATAATACTATCCGCTGTATAAACTAGGCTCCAGTTCAACTCCTTTGGTCTGTAATTCTATCAGTATGAAGATAGAAAAATCATCATTGTTTTAATGCTATTTTGAAAATACTTCATAGTAGCTATTTTTAGCTCTTTAAGTGAGAATCAACTTTCAAGACAACTTCCCATCATTTTTTTATCTGGGTGTTGTGGGGGCTGGGAGAGGTGTAGTAAAGAGAACAGTGCTTTTCCTTTATGTTTTGTAGAACAGAAATTCATGTGTAATATCCACACCCAAAAGGCTTTTAACTAGAAGTAGCTTAGGCTACTACATTAAATGTCTCAATGTGCCTAATTTTTTTACTGATGTGATGTCATAGTGATGACCAATTAGTCTGACAAACTGCCAGGAACTTCCTTTTGCTTTCAGATTATACCAACATGTGACAAACTTCAATTTATCTAAAAAGAAGTCTAATGTGGTTGTCTAAATAAGACACTAAAATAATCCAATCACTTGGTAAATCTCAAAGTTTAGTTGTTCAGACCCCTGACAGACAAACGTGTAGCTGCCATCAGCATTCACACGCTCCAGTCAAGTGCTCAAGGATCAGAAGCCCAAAATTGTATCAAAAAGCAACAGCATGACCAGTTTTGGAATAATTCAAATAAATACCTGCAGAGCACAATCCACAGTATTATTAAGTGGAAGGCTTATCTGAAACGCAGTTAAATACAGCTGAGGTGAGATAACATTACCTTCCAAGGTACAGGAGGTTTGCATATTGTGTTTACAATCACTCCCTGACTATCACATTATCTCAAAAAATTTATGCCCATTTGAAACCATATAAACAGAAAGGTGTTAGCATTTTCTGCTACGTGCAGTTGTTAATGTCACAGGTGTTATCTGCTTCTTAGGAAATCAAGTATCCTCCTTTCACCTACACACTAACAATTGAGTGGTGCTGAAAGATTTCCATTTAGTGTGACTTAAAGAGCAGAACCAAAGCACATTAACTAAGTACAAGAAGTTCTGCTAACACGGTGTTATTCAGTAGTCATGGGATGCTGGACAAGGGCAGTCAGATGCAGCGGAAGGGGTGAGAGCCGGCCCAGAAGTCTAGACAGAATCGAAGAAAAATAACTTCAAGTAAATGAATCAGTGAATTTGACATGAAAACAAGAAAGGAGACGGGCAACAGTTGGACTAGCAGAGAATCAAGAGTGTAACGTGCTGCTTAAGATGAGAGAGATGAATGCAGGTTTGTATCACTAAAGGGAAAGATGGTGAGATGTGAAGGAGAATCTTGCAGCAGGATTACCTTGGGAAAGCCAGAAAGCGAGTGCAGAAGAGACTTGGAGATGGGGTTGTGTCACTGGGACAGGTGAATGACTTACGGAAATAAAAACAATAAGCTGTCTCAGCATCTAGAGAAGGATGCAGGAACAGAGTGTTATAGGAGGCAGAGAAGAACAGACATGACACAATGGGGAGGAAGACATGTCACAGATTTCAAATGTTGCAAATTTCTCTTGGGATAAATACTGGCTACTAAAACAGAAATACCTGAAGTGAGATCTTTCTGTCAGTCTTCCTTTCAAATACTTCAGTGATAACTCATCTCACAGGTATCCACAAAATGACTTACTGAATGGCAAAAGGTAGTAACTAGTCTTCTACTGAGTTTAAAAATGCATAAAATTGGTAGCAAATGTTTATTACTTTGTCACCCGTGAAAAAAAATGTGCATGCTTCATGCACTGCTTCTCAGCAACTAAAGCGCAGTGAACTTGTTCCAGTTAAATACCTCAGTGTTATTCACTTGAAAACTGGCTCCTAGTTCAGTCATAACTTTTAGTTAAGTGCACAGTGTAAAATTATCATGAATTGTATCGAAAGTAACTTCTTTAGAAAAGAAAAAGCAAAATTAAACATAGGATTTACAGCCGCAAACCCGGGAGCTCTGGTTATGAGCTGTTAATGCTCAAAATATTAGCAAGGACATCTGTCACATAAAGCTTCCTTCTAAAGAGCTAATAAGCATGTTTGCTTCACAACAGGGCTTTAAAATTAGTGTACAATTTGCAAAACCTTTTATTTAAGATTCCATAATTGTTCATATTTATGTTCCATTTTATAAAGATGCTTAGTGATTTAATATCTACCTTTTAATTAAAATCAGTAATTTTTATTCAATTAATTCTGATCTTACACAGAGAACCCAAGGTAGACACAAAGTGCTATAGAAGTGATCCTTTGTAGCCTAAGATTTCCAGCTAGATTTCAAACAAAAAAACCAAACAAAAACCAAAACCAGAAACCCCTCCAAAAAAAATCCCCCCAAAAAGCATCCAGAAACATTAGACAAATTTTTCCCCTGAAATTCAGTTGTAAAATGCCCCCAAATTCCACCACCAAAACTAAAACTACCATTAAATTATGCATTCTTTGATGAATGAAAGCTCAGGTTAAGACACCTTTTCATATCTTTAAGTTTTGCATACTCTGGGGTGCGACATGTAGTTTCTACTCCTAGATGCTAGCAGCCAGCTAGGTCTTGAAAAGTTACAAGGGTTAAATTCTCTCCCTGGACAGCAGTTATTGGAGCATGTCTATGCCAAGGCTGGTTCTGCAACACCGCTGCGGGAAGGTCATAGCAGACTGCCCCTCCTGCCACAGGATCCTCTTTCACTTGTTCTATAATACAGCATCATTTCTACATTACAGAAAATAACTTCACGCTAACCAAAGAGAGTTTAAAAAACTTTGCAAATGCTAATCACAGTAGGAAGGAAGGGAGAGGATGAGAAGAAAGAAAGCTATGAGATGAACATGGCTTGGCCCAGTGACATTCATATCTAACAAGATTTCTTCAGGCAGAACAATGAATGCATTTGTTCCTTGAAAAGTACACTTTTCAGAGATGCTTGAATCCTTGCTTTCTGGTACGTAAATAATTTCTTCTCTGCTGCCCCCATAAAGATCACACACTCTCACAAATGCAGCTGAGCTGGGCAAAGGAAGAGCCATTTCTCAGCTGAACTCATAAATTGCTTATTGTTTTAATATACTGGAAAATTGGCAGGAAGCGGGGGAAGATACGTCAGTTACACAAGACTTTATACCATCACTTATCCTTGCCTTTCATTAAAAAAACCTTAGTTGCTGTAGCAACTGTCAAACCACACTCTGGTTCCTCTTCCTCCAAGATACAGAACTTCTCCAAAATACTCACATACAACACAGCCTTCCTGCATCCAAAGGACAGGTTTCTGGCACTTTTACATTGTTTGTAAAGAAAGAGGCTCTCCAAGGAGCTGATAAATCCTTTGCAGGGCTTTTGCTCCAAGATGTACTTCCGTTGAGACAATTAAGCTGAAATCCTTAACATTTTTTTCCCTGCCTCTCCCACTCCCCTCTCTTTTTTCCATTCTTTCTCTGCATTATCAAGAACATTACTCCATGCAACTCATTGCACCACTACATCTTCCAGTAGCATTAAGCAAAATGCCCATACATCTGTCAGATGTCATTCCTCTCATTCTTTCCCTCACGGTAAGGCACAGGCAACAGGGACAATGCCACATAAGACATCTCTAGGTCAGGAAAGTCGAAGTCAAAGACAGGGTCTCCTACCCAACAACGAAAGAGACAACCCCTCTCCACAACCACTGCTGCTCAGTCATGCCTAGGGGATCTGTCACCAAGGTAAAAAAGCCTTCTCCCAACTGGCTCGAACTTTCCTCCACTGAACAGATCTGAATAGGGCTAGGGAGGTGGGGGGGAGAGAAGGGAAGGAAAAAAGAGCCCTAGAGAAAGCTGTCAAAAACATGACAAATCACACACTACTGAAGAAAAAAAAAATCTCATGAGAAAGCAAAACCATATTCCTCCTCCCCTTTGTGCAGCATGCCAATATTAATGATAAGCAAAGATCCCTGGGAAGCTCTTACATGTTCAAGGACACTACTCAGGGCAGGATGTTTGTACAGGAGAAGAAAGGTCCTACCCACCCCTCTTACATCCCTCAATCCCCAGTAGCTCTATTCTATTTCTAACCAGAATTTGATGCTTAAAATATTTTCATGCCTGAATCTTTTCAGTTTCTGAGAAACTATTAATGTAAACAAATCTGTTCTCATACCAAGTGGGATGATTTTTAATTGGAGTCTAGAAAAGAAAGCATTGTAGTATTGCACAGACTCTATTCTGGAATATATACAGATTCTACTCTTCCAAAACAATTTCAGACTTGGATATACTTACCTTTTTCTATCACAGTAGTTTTACCTTAATTTTCCAGTGAAGTGTCTTGTAAACTGTCAGATTAATGGTTCCACACAAACTTACTTTTTGTTCTTTTAAAAAGGGTCAAACTACCTTGCCACTTCGACCTTGCAGTTTGCTTCTTCAGTGCCATAAGCATCACCTTCATTACTTTCTACACCAAGCCAGGGCAAAAATGAACTGAAAGTGTACAATGCACTTGTTCTGACTACAGCAGCAGAAAGCACTTGGACAGCTATGGGAGGAGGAGCTAACGTGTGTGTCCATACAAAACTAATTGCAAAGTAATATGCAGAAGCATACCCTGAAAACAGCTTTCTGTGAGTGTTTACAGTGGAAACAGCTGCATACTGGCCCAGCTACATAGCACAGACAAGGTCACTTGACTCCTGGGAGCAGAGACACACAACCATCAGCTTGAACTACAAGCTTTGCTCCCCAAGTTAATTGCAGGGAGTGACTGCTGCTAAGTGAGGACCCCTGGGGGATGTCCTTACTCAGTCCCAGCTCTGCCACAATCAGCAGTAGCTGAAAGCAGGTATTCGTGGCTAATCTTATGTCAAAACTCCCAAACCAGATGACTTTTCTTGCTACACCTAAGAGATTGCTGGACTGTTGCTATACCCTAGCTCTCCTGATATTTCTCTTTTGCATCTTGTCTCTGAGCAGATACTCTAAGCAGCTTTGTTTTCCTAGGCTTCATCTTCCTTTCACACTTCTACTGACTCTCTTTCCCCACATCTCTTATTATCATAGTGCCCTATAATTTATCCAGACCCATGTAATTGTATGGCAAGTCCTCAGGTTGCCATACTAACAAATGCTCCCAAAGTGCAAAATACCATTTGATTTTACTACTGCTTAGCATCTGTAGGTCTTCTGCACAGAATGATAAATGAGTGGCAGCCAGCAGCTCAATGCCACCTCATGACATTTTGCATGTCATATTTAGGGCTGAAACAAAGAACTCCAGAGGTACACACAAGGGCTGCTGCAATTTGCACTAAGGTTCCCAAACCAGAATGGTGAAATTTTCATCAAAAAAAAAGGTGGGACAGAGTAGGGCCTCATTAACTAAACTGTGCTAAACTATAAAGTTGAGCAAGCAATTCCATCCCGTTAATTCAACAGCTAAAGTCAGTCAGGAATCTCATCAGGGATCATTATCCCAAACATGAAAAATGCAAATGCTGTAACAAAACAATAGGCAGGCACAATTTCACAGATATGAACATGCTGGATTAAGAAGTTACTGACACTAGAAATTTGTTACTGCTTTACAGCTGGCAAACCATAGTTGAGCTAGCTGTTATTTAGCACCTGTGCCTCATTCTTGAATTGATTCAAGTCACCTCACTGATGTACATTAAAAGAGAAACAGAAGCAAACACATTATGTGTTATGGTGTGTTGTCTACAACGCCATAAACCACGGGTCATACAGCTGTAGGCACATATTAAACTGCTCCAGCAGAACATGCAAACATATACCTTCTCTACTAGAATGATACAATAGGCTGGTGTCACCTAGATCCCTTCTGCCTTTGAATTTACTTTCCATCTTCAATTGTCTGTGACTCATCTTGCATGTATTTTGGAGAAATGACTTTCAGAGTGCTGCTCACTGCCTACTTGCACATATATTCGCATTTCACCTCTGGGAACAGCTTATGTGTGCTGTACGTTCACAAGAGACAAACACGAATGGCAACTTGTGCATGCTACATGAGGTAATTTGTTGTAATTTGTCTAAAACCAAGGATTACAGGAAGATGTGTTCTCCTTGACACAGCCATAGAAAATGGGGAGATACTTTGCTCAGCATTGTTCAGTGCCTCCTGATGATGACCAAGGTTCTACCTCAACAGTGGGATTGTAAGCTATGTGAGCATTTGGCGTTACATAAGCTGCCCTGAGTGACAGTTCTTGCAATGGCTTATACCTCTAGCTCATGCCTAGACAGCAATGAATGCATTTGGGATGCCAATACATCCTTAAATAAATAAATCCTTATCATTAATCAAATAAGTATATAACACAGCTAGCATTACAGCCATTTAAACTCTTTTCCATTACCCCTTTTCAAACTTGTCCAGATTACAGAAGCCTCTTCAAATATAGCATTTTAAGTATGTAGTCAGCTGACAGGACCAGCCATTGAGCAAGAGGCCTCTTAATATTCTTTTTTAAATAATTTATATAATTATCTGCAACTTCATGTTTTACGTTACACTATGAACTGTATCACCTATTTTTGCCACTCCAATCACATTTTCTGTTGTAAACTTATCTCCCTTTCAGCACCACACCTATTTAATCTGAATTCTTTTGTTTTAAAATAAAAACAATGTACAAGTATCTTTGCTTCTTCAAATACCAGACTATTTTACTAAAAGTTATTATGAAAGAACAGATGTTCAAACTGGATTTTGCCTGCAGATAAATGAGGTGACATTTTAAAAACAGAAATTATAAAATGTGAAAGAGGAACTATTGAATTTGGCTACAGAGATAGATTTTTAGACACCTTTTTAATGCTTTTTGTAATTTCAGGTTCTTATTTTCCAAGACATTACCTCAGTCTGCCTGTAAATTTCGGTGTGAACCTGGTCTTCGCAAAAAGCAAGCATTTGGTAACAACTTCTTCTGAGTTCTGCTTTAACTGCAAACCAAAGAGAACTTCTTATCCCACAATTACTACACTCCTGGAGCAGATTATTAGAAACTCAGCTTTCTTTGGATTAAAAAAAATACAGGGACTAGGGAAGAGAGAAAGAAGTTTGTACCCATTTTCTGATACAGGAAGCTTGAGCGTATATGGCCTGATAAAGGGAGGGGGGAAAAAAAAACCTCAAATGTCTCAGCCTATTAGCTTGGCTACTTCTGAATACATACCAGGATACAGCAAGTTCCTCATCCCAGAAAGAGCATCATGAGTCATGCAGTATAGCACACGCACATGGGTTTGGTTCTGCTTTTTTTTTTTTAAGTTTCTATACAAAAAAGTTTTACAGCATTAAAAAAAAGTAAACCTCATCAAGATAGGGCAAGGTAACAGCTCAAACTAGGAGGGATTTTTGCATATAGCCATCTGTGACGGTACCAAAAAAAGTCGATTTCTTGAGAAAGAAGGATTATTATTTTTTTTCCCATTGTTTGGATTTTTATTCTCTCCAATTATATGAGGAGCTACCATTCCTTAAAGGAGGTGATGCTCTGCAATTGCACAAATAGCTTCTACTCCATCTCCTTCAAACACAGTCTGTAAAAAAAAACAAACAAAAAACAGAACACCCCCCCAAAAAAAAAATACCCCAAAACTGACCAAAACCAAATAAAAAAAAACCCCAACTTCCTCCCCCTATCAGCTTAAAAAGTTTATAGTAAAGGATAGAATTTTGATCCCAAAAAGACATTTTTGTAGTTGTGAATAAAGTAGATGCATATGAAGTCTCGCAGACATCCTCTTGTGAATATCAACTACCATTAGAATACAGAAGCATTTGTCAGGTACTTTCAGGATTCAAAACAAAATAAACACCGTATTTCAACAAAGTGCAATATAATCACATTTTAATAATAAAGCCAACATTATGATGGAGAAAGCCTTTATGAGACTGCAAGATCTTGAATATTTATTGAAGAGCTAAAGAACAGTAATGGTGAAATAAGTCAACTCTTTCTCTTTAGAGGAAGGATTCTACCTCTGATCTGATCTCTGTTTCAAATGTAACCAAAACATCAGTTCCCAAAATCACCAGCCTTGATCAACACAGAATTTCCCCAGTGAATTTTAATTTGGTACTGTGAGAAGACAGAAAGATGCCTACATCTTCTGTTACACCATGGCATCTATGTATGGATCTGCTCATGTTTGTAATGCACATAAGAGCAGGGCAGCTCAGGCTACAACAGAGATCCAGCCTGACCAAATCATTTGTCTGAATTACTTGGCCCTTTGTTTTTCCCTGCTGCTCTATCTTCTGGAGGCTTCACAGTCCCACACAGCTGGAAGGACACCTCATACATGACAAAGTGCCAGCTCTCTCTCTCCCCATCAAGTCCATAGCACATATCTGCTCAGGTCAAGTGCACAGCAGCACCTGTGACCAGTGGGTCACAAAGAAAGGGCTGCCTCAGCATCCATCCCAACTCACAGCAAGACACGTTCCCATCCCATGACCAAGATGTTGGTGTCCCCACTGAATCACTAGGTATTCACCCATAGCGAAAGGCCTATGTTTTGTTACTGTGATGGAAACATTACTGGTCATGCAAGGAAAACTCCATTACAAGCCTTTGAAAAGACAAAAGATCAGGCACAACTGAGTTACAGAGCATGAATATGGTGGTAAATAGTTTGATAGTTGCTAGGGGAAAGGGCGGAGAGAGGACAGAAGGCTTGGAATAAAGTAGGAGGAACAGTCTTAGAGAGACACTTCTGAACTAGGTGTTACAATGCATTTCACTAAAAGGAAAACACAGCTTTAAAAGAGAAAATCCCTCACTATTGGCTATTTGAAGGTAACTGTAGTAATTAACATCGTTATCAGGTGGTTATCCAAATAGTGAATTTGACTAGCGCAGAAAATATTCAGGTGAGCAATGAGGGCAACTAAAAATGAACAACTGACAGGCAATGTTGGTATACCCAAGTATGATTAGCTTTTGTTAAAACATGAAAACAGAAAGGAAGGTGAAACAGCATCATCACTACACAAACAAATACTGTCAAGCTCTGACGTCACTTGTGATGTAAAGATCTGGATTCCCATTCGTATATGCACTCAAATGTTCTGAGCTTTGTCCTGGGAAGAAATTCTTCAGAGTTCAGAGAGGAAATGACTTAATCTAATGCCCTTACTAACCATGATTCCAACAGTCTTAAATTCACTGTGAAGCTAGATAGGATACGTATCAAGTCCTGCCTTTTCTCAAAAACAAACCTCAGAAGGAATATATTGTAAATAAAATTAAATAGAAATTTAGTCGTCAGATGCATGTGCGTTGCTCTATCTTGCCAACACAGGCAGATAAGCACCATAAAAATAGCTACTTGTGAGAAATTAGCAACAAGCTTATTTCCAGAAATAACATTACTTCAGAAACTTAAGCAAAACTTCTCTTTCAGCTGCTCGTCTGGATTAAAGTCACCCTGTGAACTGACACTGTTAACTCACAGTTAACACGATCTTTATAAAAACTAGGTTTTCTTAAACTATGTCTGCATGTATATATACGTATTTAGTGTATTATACAAAATACACCTGCAAATGTTTAAAGAGGTAATATTTATCTGGTCATTCCTTACTACCCTTTGAACTTCTAGATGCTGTTGGTGCCTGCTACTCTCTCACGTTTCAATTACTATTACAGTTAGCTATTTATTAGTAATTACTATTACTGTCATGGATCAGGTCATTATAAGTGGGTTGTCCAAATGCTTACCGACAATGGGAGTATTAGTACTGACAGTCCCTGCTGCAAGGAACAGAATTTTAAAGCATTTTTCACTTCTGGATGGACACATGGCATCTTTGCAAAACACTCTAATCTCTGAACTTGCCTGCTTCGTGACTTCTGAGTCACACTAGCCTAGCATTATACTTGAACTGAATTTCCTGTCTAAACAGGACCAATTCTGTCAGACAGAGATATCGGCAGAGACAGCAGGGCAGAGTCTGGTCTGCCTGTAAACACCCCACCACAGTAAGAACAAGAAAAGCACCAGCAGCTGGACACAGCTGGGTAGATAGAAGAGCAGAGGAAGTGAGGCTGCGCTGGCCAGCGCAAAAGGCAAAGCTTAGGGAGAAAATAAAGCATTTTACTTATCGCATCCCCAGCCAACACCACCTACCATTGCTTCCATGTTCTGTTCAGAACTGGATGATTACTATCATTTTACTTAGATTTTCCATGCTAGCACAAAATCAACTCCAAAAGGTTTCTGAGTACCCAGAAAGCAGCAATCCACAGTGACTTCCATCCCCAGTTAGCTTTGATGAAGCAACCCCATTTAATGAAAAGCTATGATGGTCTCAGATTACGACAGAGTGGTGTTTTGTGAGAAGTGTTCTCTCTTTTACTGTATCAGATTCTTTAAAAAGCTACTGAGTATCATAATTGACCTTTCATAGCACTGAAAGCATGAACACATATATATTCTCACATAACTAATCTAGAACATTCCTTAACATGTCTCTGTGGAAAAAAAAAAAAAAAAAAAAAGGAAAAGTCATCAGTAGGGAAAAAGCATCTCCAGAAGAAAAGCTGTAACAAGATTTTCAGTGGCATCAGGAAAGACCAGCAAAAAGGGAAATGGCAAGAAGCATGGCAGCATAATTCCAGCCACATGTCAGAGCTAGAAGGTAGACACACTGATGCTGTCTGAGCTATCTACCTGTCCCACCATCTGTCTTTAATATGAAGAGTCTCATCTAAAGGGCCAGGAAAACAATAAAGCAAAGAATCTGTGCCTATAGGAGAAATACATCATCAGATCAATAACAGTAATTCCAACAATCAATTATCAGAAATATGAACTTTAAATTACTCAGCTGCACATTCACATGTATACACTTTATAAAGCTAAACTGGGGAGGAGGGTGAGGAGAGAGATTTTACCTAAATACAAAATGTCACGTAAAAATTTACTTTGGTAGTCAGCTTTTTGGACTGATTAAACTATATGTAAGTCAGTTATATAAATGCATATCTCTGAAGAGATGTGCTCTTACAACAGTTTAATAAGTGTGCTTTGTAAACATTTATGTGGGCTTAGCACACATAAGGCAAATTCACAAATAGACTGGCCAATTCCCTTCTTCCTGATGACCATTAACCAGAAGAGGAAAAAGAAGAGATTCTTTTTAGAATAGTCTAGACGGTTCAAAAATAGCCTCTGTGCCCTTGCCAGGTACAAGGGAGACTGAAAAAGTAGGAACTGTAGTTTGCTAAGATCAGGGCTTTGTTTTGACTGTATTTTTCATCCACCCTTAACCTTCTTGATTTCAGCAAGGGGATTCATACCTAAGTAGCTCCATGTGATCCCAAGCCTTAACTGAGGAGTACCACTGACAGGTTTCCATGTGGCCTTTATACAGTGCAAAATCCTGAACATTAAAAGAATTTGTGATGCAAAGTGGCAAGAGGTTTTGAAAGCTGATACATCTTCAGGGCTTTAGATGGTCTCTTCCCTTCTGTTTGTTCCAATGAAAAAATCCTTGTGCTTGTTTGCTTGATTGTGACACATGCTCAACCTGGGGAAGGAGTTACAACAGAAATCACGTTCCTCTTCCCTACATTCATTTTTCAAAGAAAATGGCAACAAAGAGCTGTTTATTCTTTCAAGTCAATATGCTTGTTCTGTGCACTCAGGATGACATTCCCTCAGTGGAGACGTGTGGGGTTAGATAACATCAATTTATGTTAAGTAATCATAAAATAGAGACACATACAACGCTGGTTTTAGACATACCAGGTAATGCTTTCACATAGTCTGGTTTTACTGTTTTTTCCACCCACAGTGCATGGGAGATACATTATCCCATGTTTTAATGGATGTGGTCATTTTCTCCCAGTGGCCAAGTTTACAGGTTCTTGCAGGTTCTGTTCCCACATTTGGGGACTCTACATTTCCTTCAAGATCCCGAATCTGTAAGGAATCTATAAAACTTCACTCTGCCAGTTACCCTTCACAAGCCTTAAGTGACTGAAACTAGAGGGAGTGAAAGGAGAGCAAAGGTCATTGCAGGAAAATTTATCACGCAGTGATCTGGAATGTTAAAGGCTTTAGTTCTTCAAGCAGAGTGCTAATGCTGCACACACACAGTGCATCACATAATAATACTGTGTGTAAAATTAAACATTCCAGTATCACACTTGCAAAGAAAAAAAAAAAAGAGAGGGGAAAAACAATGGTTTGCCCCAAAAATCTTCCCCATGATCTATGATCCTGACAAGCTGCCCATTCAGCCAGGTATGTAACCTAAGCGCCCCTAATAGTGCTGCTGCACTTTTTGCTGCTAGTTACCAGGGAAATTGTGTTTTAGCACCTGGCACATGGCTCTGTCACAAATCATCTTTTCTGTTTCAGGTATCAAAATTCCACAATAAGTATTGCTGCTCAAAGATAAGAAATCATGATTTGCAACCACATTCAACTCAATCATCTCTCTGCTAGGTGTCAGACTGCAGCAAGTCAGACATCCTGACACCTTTCAGAAAGATCAGAGGTTTGCAGCAATATGAACCAACCCCCTCCCACATACAGTACTCAGAATGGCACTTCAAAGGCTAAGAGAAGATTCTGATAATTTGGAGTTTGGACTTGGAATCAGATGCGTCTGGCAATTCAATATCAAAAACAGAAAGCAAATGAGGTATTGAAGTGCTTCTGTTGCTGAAACAGGAATAGCATGGAAGATGAGTACTGATCATATGCATGGTTCCATGTATTTCTAGGTTTTCATGTCAGTGCTTCACCTAAGGTTTGTATTTTTTCAGTCAGATCTGAGATTTTCTGAAGCACTGCTTACTTCTAAAATGCAGGAGTTGGCTTCCCTGGAAATAGCACTCAGCGGGAAAAGAGCAAGAGCCAGAAAAATAAAAACTGCAACAGGGATTAAGAGAAAGAAATCCTTTGTGTTTATATTTTGAATTTATGAAGCACTTTGTCATCATCAAGATCAGCATACCATAAGAAAATCTTGGAGAGCAGACTGAAAAGAAGACGATTTTTTTTCATTCTGCCATCTTTCCTACCTCTGTTCACATCACCTTACAGAATCACAAGAATCACTCTGGCTACCCTGTCACTGCATGTTCCTTTAGATAGGAACCCATTCAGTTTTACATAAAGCCTACCTGCAGCAGTGGAAGATACATGTTATCCAAAAACTATGCTAACAGCCAGCCATCATTCCCCAAGAAGGATGTGCTAATTAGAACATGAATATATTTTTGCAACTTTTTTTAAACAGTCCAAACAGCATCTTGCATTTTCATAAGGAATAAAATCTCCTCCTTTTTCCACCAGAAAAAAACAGTCTTTTTTCAACAACAGCTTTAAACCTATTGTTGCCTTCAAGTAAGGTTTTCTACAGCCAAGGGCAAAACATTTCTTCACACTGTTATGGATGCTCTAATTACGAGGGTAGCAACTGCCCTAGAAATATAATAGGGATTCACAGATTATAGTATCCAAATTAGGTCCTTTTTTTCCCTCCATTTGTTTGGTGACAATCACAACAGAAGATTTGCAGGTAAGTGAATGCATCCTGATTCTAAGCGGTCAACAGAATTTGCTTGAGAGATGTTTTGCCATTTTGCAGTGAACTTTGAACTGCAGTGCAGTTCCTGTGGTTTTAAGCACAATTCATGATTTCATGATAGAAATCTCAATTTCACATTTTATTTTGCCTCTTAAAACAGAGCTTGGACCCTCAGGGTTTAACAGAGAAGTTTGGAAATACATGAACGTAGAAGAAAAATGAAGAAAAACAGAAGAACCAACAAGTACATATTTTTTACATCTATGTCTGTATTTTTCATCAACCTAATGATTTCTTGTCTCTCCAGATCGGACAGTCTGGTTGCAGAGGAAGGAATTTTGCCAAAATTTAAAACAAAGAGGTATTGCAAGCTATGAGAAGAATGCAGATACATGCATAGCTTCTTCTCTGTCAAAGTGTGGATTGTGCTACACTTATTTTCAGATTTCTTGATTTAAAAGGCAGCTGGAAGTAAGACTTTTCTAGGGATTGTCAGCTGTGGAATTTATTCACTGTTGGTTTGGCCATTTGTGAATCATATGGATGTTCTCCCAAGCACTGAGGGAGGAAACAACTGAAGGACATCTGTTATTACAGCATTTGAATGGTACAGTTCTAGTGTACTACATCTGAAAATGTAGATTTATACATTGGATGAATTTTGCCATGAAAATTAAACTACATAAAGGCATAAAAAAACACAGATTATGCATCTTGTAGCCTACAAGCAGAAATACACATCACTGCAATACTGACCTTTGGAGGGGGGGGAACAACAAAACACAAGCATCACAAGAAATTACACATTTTGCTATCAGACTGTGGTTCTGCATACATTTATGTCCAAATATATCCTTATTCATGCCAAACTAAATAAGGCATATCCATTCAGGAAAAGAAGTTAAAAGTTGCTGCAATACTGGAATCTATAGTCTACTCCACAAAGTTTCTATTATCTTTACTAAGGTGAAAATAAAATAAAGTGCTTTATAGACCATTATAAAAAGAAACAAAGAACAAAGGTGAAAAAAAGAGTTAAATCCTGTCTCTCTGGTTTTATACCTGCTAAGCACTGCTACCTGCAGGACCTTCAGATCAGTCTTACAACGTTTCACTTTTTCATGAACTGAAACTGCAGTCTGGCATAGCTGCATAATGAAGAAAATAAATCCTTAACTCTTGCTGTAAAAAATATAACCAACCTAACAACACATATACATATATGAAATAAATAACCATTCAACATTCTTTGAATGAGCTACTATTTCAGGGCTGAGCATTGTAGTTCACAGTCCACTTCAAATTAGCTTAATGTATAGATTCAACAGTGGAATGTTATGATCTGTTCTGCCATTTTGAGATGATGCGTTGATTCTCATTGAATAATTCCTCTTACATAAAAGGGGTTCTCAACTTCCTTGAAGTCCATAGTCAAGTAACTCTTTCCACAAAGCACCAAAAAATGAAGTCATTGAGGATAACAAGTCATATTAAATACAGGTGCAACGTGAAGAGTGTCACTACATAACAAATACATTTTAACAAACACACACTTCAAAGGGATGGTGTGCCATGTTCTTCCAATCTACCCCCTTCCGCAAGATTCTTTGTCTTCCTCTCAGAAATGTAGGAAAAAAAACCCAAAACAACTCAGCCTGAGAAAGAATTTTAAAAAAATCTTTAGTTATTTGCAAAGTAGTTTCACTGAGGAGTTATTTTGGATTGACACTAGCACCACATTTCCTTCTGACATTCTATAGTCTACTGTACTTAATCATAATCAATATTTATGTCAGATAACTTTGATATAGATCAGATGGCATGTCACAGTTCTGACACTAAACTCAGTGTAGGCTGTTTCTGTTTCTTCTGTGGATAGCAATTCAATCATAGAATGTAATATTAAATAAGATTTTAAGACAGCAGATGGCATCACTTAGTTATTTTTAACTGTTGTACATTGACCATTTACTATGCACCATAACCCATTTTTGCAGATTAGTAAATGGAGCTCTATGGACAGTGTAGAAAATGGACATTTCATAAAATACAGAATAAGATATTACCGTTTAATTTAGCTGTTTGCCTTGATCTGTATTTTCATACAGGCATCTTAAAAAAGTCCAGTTACCCACAGCTATAGCTCCCCTTCTTTGGTTCACCAGATACTTCTGAGCCCCTAAGTATGCCTCTATAAGCCACCAGCTGAAGGCATTCATTCCTTCACTAGATCGCCAAGCACAATGGCTGATCTTCAGAATGTGGAAGATGTGTGAATTCATAGGCTTTTCCTCACCTGTTCCCATTGGGATCACTCTTAGAGCTACATCGTGCCATCAGGCACAGAACCACGAAGTATTTTCAACCACTATTAGAGAAGCTGCCATTCAATAAATTAGAATTTATAAAAATGGTGAATGCCAGAGAGGCTCTTTGTGCCCATTCAGCATCACACAGGAAGCAACAGTCAGGATGAAAACAAACCTGGCTCTAAGCTTTGCAAGCAGCTGCAAAACAAGACCTGAAATTCCATATTTCTTTTGTAATTACTTTCTCAACATTCCTTATATATTATATAATGTGAAAAAAGGTATGAGGATAAACTTCCTTTGTGTATTCAGATGATCTACAGATTTTAAAAGGTAAACCATAAAAACAAAGTTCTCTGTGCACACACTCAAAATGCTGTACAGAAAATGGGAATTCAGAGAAGGCAACATACTGAGTCATTTTTCTGAACCCATTTCAGAAGAATATCAAAAACATTATGTTCTTCTCAGGGCATTTAGAAAGTGGCTGTCTCAGTAGCTCATAGGCGTTACAATAAGAGTTCTAGATCAGAAAGGTGTGTTTTTCAGTGTCCCATTCAGTTAGAATGGATGCAAGAATGTAGTGTGGGAATCTGGAGCTTAAGATGCTGTCAGGGAGCAGTTGGGTGGTTTCCCTTTAGCAGGCTGCATGCCAAGGTTTGTAAATTCTGATGCGGCAGTACATGGTGCAAACCTAGTCCAATGTCAGCCCTAGCTAGCTGACCCCTTGTAAGGACCCCTCCTAACTGACCCTTCCTGATTCACATCCTATTCCAGAGAGTGCAATGGAGAGCAACGGGAGGGTCACCTCAAACCTTGCATGACAGAGGTGCGTGGGAAATGGGGGAAAAGCCATACGGAGAAGGGAAGAAATAAGCCACAGCACAGGAGAAGCACTCTCCTCCTCATCCACACAAACACAGCTCTGCTTTTCTTTACCCATTCCTAACTTTTTTTCTGGTCTTGCCTTTTTGAAAATCTATTCCAAGAGCCAAGCTGAATGTACTGTCTGAACGCAGAGATGGCAGCCTTACAGAATATTTAGCAATTCTTTGTAGGTTTGCTAACAGTTTATCCTCACTTGATGAATAAGTGCAAACATCCACCAGTATGCTTGCTTAGTATTTAGTGCTCACTTAATAGCAGCCAGAACCTCAACCTGAACATCATCCGTCTGTAGCAGGAAATTTTCAACGAAAAATTGATTATGAAAACCAACAGGGAAAAGCAATTTGTGAAGAAGCTATAGACTTCTTCATTAAAGAAAAAGAATTACTACAGATAATACTGAAAACACACATTAGAACTAATGAAGAGGTTATCAAATCTTTTCATTTTATATCTTTGTGAAGATCTGTTTACTCCCTTGGTATTGAGATCAGCACATTAGCCGTACACTACCAAAGCATTCATCCTCTCCCTGCTCTCAGCCTACAGCAGAAACAAGCTTTTTCAGGCACTCGGAGCATGTCATTATACTTCTGAAAAGCAAACAGAGCTCCAAGAGCTGTGAGGAACAGAGGAGGGAAGGAGTCAATCTCTGACACAATAAATTACAGAACCATCCTCAAATCTTTTCTTTTTATGGAAGTCACCTTCTCAAGTGTTGGCACCATGTGCTTTAGACAGTATTCCACTCCCCCACCCCCACCCTTGCCGGGTGTCGGGTTTTTTTCCCCAACCTGCTAGCAATACAAATTGAATGCCATTTTTTCCTCTGTAATAGGAAGAATTCGACATATAAATCCAACAACAATGTGAATGCAAACCTGCAGCACCATTACTAATGACATGGTAATCGTCATTTATACTCACTGTAGCCATACCTTTTCTGCTGAGTCAGTTTTGAAGTACATACCGATCCAAAAGGTTTTAGACAGAAGATACAGGACTAAATTCCTAGAGGTCACCCAAAACAGTCCATAATGTTATCTATAGTGAGTATCACTACAATAATGGCAAGAATTATATGATAGTTGCCTACAGTAGCAGAGGTTAGCCTCAAGTGATCTTGCCCTGTCCTATCTTACAGCTGCAGCTTAACTAAATATACAAGATGGACACAGAAGCTAGAAACCAAAGGTACTAACTCAGCTCTGTACTCAGTGTCATAAGTGATGTGGGACAGACTGCAATTTTTAAGTGAAGCATATAAAATTAAATATCAGGCCATATCTTAGCATTACTTAGAAGATTAAAATTATACATAGAGGTCAAGCAGGGCTTTCTAAAACAGAAGCAAGTCAGCTGCCTAAGCCCTGTTCCAATCAGTAGTTATTAACTCAGCAGTCTGCTTAAACACTGTAAGATGCTACTGAGGACTTCTCATACAGTTATGTGCCTAAGCATTCCCAAGTATTAGACCTCTAGGTACATGTGACCTAGTGCCCTTCAAACTTCCTCAATACTGAAGGCATTCTGCCCTATTTGATGGATTTCATAATCAAACTATACATTATATTCTTTATGCAGAGACATACATACATGAACAGAGAACAAATGGATTGTAAAATTACAGGGAAGTTCCACAGACATGCCTACACTATTTCACATGCAGCCACAACAAGCTTTTGAGCTAACCTATGTACATAAACAATTTTTTTTCCCCCATCTCAATTCTGGCAGGGATAAACAGGTCTCCAGAGCTCCACTAGTTCCAATGATGAACCCCTGCAAGATTCACCTCATTATTTGCCCTCCGGCACCTTCAGAAATATTTCCTTCCCAAACCATTCTTCCTCGTTTGTTCTGGACTAGTTTTCCCAGCTAAATTCTGTATTTAAATAAATAGTGAGAATCGATGGGTTCTCAAGCAGGTAAAAACCTACTTACACTTATATCCCACTCAGCTGTCCTGGTTGGTTTGCAGTGACCTGTGCAGCAAACGCCAACGGGCTGGCTATCTCCTCACGTCCTTTAATAGGGCGCAACTCTGAAAACATGAAAAATTACCTCCTCCTTTCTGTCTTTTGCAGTGCTTTTAAACTGGTGGTGGGAGGAGCAGAAATTCTCCCTATCTTGTGTGAGAAAGCTAAAATTCTCATCAGAAGTGACTCACCATTAATCATATATACAACAGATTGAAAGGCACTCAGAACATGAAGCTTGAATCCCATCCTCAGTTAAGCAAATGAGAAGCAAATTGCTCGGCACGAGCATATTAACTACCATATCAGTACAATTTTTTGCACAATGGAACTGATGAATAGAAATTTATTATTTCTAGCACTGAACTCTTATAAAGAAGTGCTGCTGAACGTTCTGGAAGAACAAACAGCTGAGTAATGAGCATTTCCCTTTATTCTGAAATGAATAAGTACTGGTGTAAAGATTTTTGTATACAAGACATTCACTTCATTTACCACCTGGTTTACCCGTTAGAATAAATATCCTTATTGCTTAACCAAGCAGATGCACATCTGAATTTTCAGTAACCAAATTACACTTCAGTTTGAAATATTGCATCTTCTGTGTGCTTCTCACTGGGAGTACTGTGAGGTTTTATTCAATAATACTAAATCCAAGCACGAAATCTAAAGAGCACTGTTTAGATTCCAGATTACAGCTAAATGTTGTCAGCAAGAGGGGTTGACTACAGAGAAAAAAAAAAAAAAGAATAAAAAATCCTACCATCTCTGATATATAGTTTGAGAATGAGAGGTTTTCTAATTTGAAAAAAGAAAACAAAGTCATATTTGTAAATATACACATCCTAGTGAATCTATTTTACCATTCATACTATGTATGCAACAGTCATCTATGTTCTTCATAAGGTGGAGTCAGGCTTTTTACCTTTCTAATGTTTCTTGCTTTATGTAAGACTAATTATCCAGCTCCCACAGGACTACACTCAGAATTACATATGAAGAATATACTATTAACCATAAAAGCAACAGTATAATTATAAAAAGTGAACTGCACTCACCCTATTTTTTAGAGAACTATTTTAATGCCCAGAACTAGAATCTGATCTGTCACAGTCCTGTAAATTCAGGATAAATCAAATGTTGCTCTAACATTACTTTGGCATAAAAGAAAATCAAAGCTTCATTGCAATAAAGTGCTTGAGCTATTGCCAAGTTAGCAATTTGTATTGGCATTTAATTGAAGTGTGTTTCCTGAAGCTAAGGCATAGCTTTAGCAAGAGCAAGGCTACTCTGAGAAAGAGATTTACTCTGCTGAAATCAACACTCATCTGACAAACAATTTCAATAAATAGCAACATGTGACACACAAAACTGACAGGATGTAAATTTAGCTCCTCAGTGAATGTTAAAGAATGCCTGACCTGGAAATTAAAAGTATTATTATTTGCAGTGGTAGCTAAGTACATCTGACATTTTGCAAATATAAGAGCACACCAGTTAAATTTCATTCTGGGCAGATGTATGAACATAAGAGTCCTGGCCAAACACTGGGATCTGCTATACTTCAAGCATTTCTATGCCTCTAGAGAATAAATTTGTATGACTTCAAAGCATCAGTCTGTTCTAGTTCCTCACATAACAAAAGAGCTTGCTGCTTCGGATAGATCATCTGTGCTACTTCTGGTGTTCCCTGTCCCAAATCTTAAAAGTGAGTAAGCCTCCAGGAATGAGCAAAGTGACCATCTCACCCTCTGTGACATGGACTATGGCTTTCTGCGTAAATATATTGCCTCAGAATTAGGCTACAGCGACTCATTCTGTGAAGGCAAATTGCTGGCCGGCCCTCACCCTTTGGAAAAAAAAAAATAAAATTAAAAAACCAAAACAAATCCCCAAAAACAGTGGCTTCAGTTGGTCATCCAAAAGTTGCAGTACCACAAACCACTATTCACTTCTGAGACTCTTGTGTCTCCCTGTACACCATTCAAGAAAACAAAAATACAGAAAGTAGAATCCCAAACTGACCATGATGCCGCATTTAAAGGGTCCCTAGTAATGTCAGTAAATTAAATTAGCTAGTGAGAAAAGTGGAAACTACCCAGCAGGGTGGAGCTGCTACAGCATTCTAGTATAAACTCCATACCTTCACTCCCTGCTGTACATGCACAGGAAGACAACCTTGCCCTAAAGGAAACTCACATCAATGTTTCAACAAATGTCAGCAGGAGCAGGACCATTCTCATTTCTTCGGCTTTCACTCCTTGTTTATTGATGTTTTTCTACTAATGCCTTAACTGGCAAAAAGGATTGACAGAAGGAAGGTCTTTCCACAAGGGCTAAGCAGAGCTTGACTCAGGTCCACAACTCTTCTTATGTGGTTTCTGAAGGTATTCATTTTGCAGATTCAATCAGTACTTAGTAAAGTGAGATAGAAACATTTTGAATTTTGGTGACTGGCTTTTTTCACAGAATTTTTAGTGATCTTCTGATGTATTCAAAAAGCAGCACTCCATAGGAAGGGTTAGAGACATCATAAGTTGGCACAAGACACTGAAGAGTCCAATCCCTCTAGGTAAAAAGGATGTGGACTACTTACATAGTAAGTAACAAGTAAGAAAGATGATGGAAGTGGTCCTAATTGCTACTGATGCTCTCAATGCCATGTTATTGTACTTCAATGTATAAAAGAGTGCAGGACTTCAAAAAGTCATATTAATACTATAGAAAAGCTCAGTCTAAGGAATATCAGCTTGTCACAGAAGATAACATTAAGAGAAAAATCAGAAGAAGGTAAAACTTTGCTTCTTGTTAGATTTTGAGATCATAAGGAATGGCTATGCTTGATTTTACTTTAAAAATTAAAATCTCTTTGCTGAGTAGTAGAAACCAAGTGAGAATAATACTTTGAGACTTGTGACTAGTAAGGACAAATCAACTATGATTTGTTTGTAAGCTAAGTTTGCAGCAACGTATACAGCATATTGAAACCATGCTGCAGAGGGGACAGATCTACATTCATAGTGACATATCTAGCTCCCAGTCGCTCCAATTTACACATGGGAAGACTAAGATGAAAAGTTTGTATTAGCTACTTAACAGGAACTGTACATAGGTGTTTAAATTTAGTCCAGGGAGACTTCCCAGGCATCTACAGCCCTTCTGACATGATCAATGAAACGTCATTCCAGTCAATCCTCCATATCTCAGCCCCACCACACCACCCTAATGTCCACACAGCAATGATTGAGAAGGTGAAAATTTCAGGTGGTGGTCTTCCAGAGGTATATCTAAAAGACCATATGCTTCCAGGACAGACGGCTGACCACAGCTTTCATCAGAAAATAGGCCGTGCCTATTTAGAAGCTAGAACATGGCCAGATATGGGAATATCTGCTCCATGTTCTGCTTAGCTGGAATATCTGCTTGGGGGAAGAGGAGGGGTGGAAGGGAGAAGAAGAAAGAAGGAAGGAAAAAAAACCCCAAACAACACAAAACCAAACACGAAAAATAACAACCACCACCACAGCCAAATAAACTCCACTATCAACCAGTGCAGGTACCAGAGATCCCTGATCTTAAGCTATTCTCTAACCTAGTAGCTTGTAGCTTTTCCAATAAACAACTGCAGATAGAGCCTCCTGCTAGGCCACACTGGAGAAGAGCGAACCTGAGTTTTCTGGGTCTTGTGCAGCCCTCTCTGGCACATTAGCAGGTCTGCATTTTGACACCTGCATCTTCCTTTCCATTGCACAGTAAGCCTAGGCCCACGCTCAAGGCAGTAGTTTCCCCTTCAGAAAAAGCCAAGTATTTCAAAAGCTTGTAATGACTTTACGGCTAAACTCTTCCCTCCCTATTTTAATTTAGCCCCAAGGAAAAGATCAGAAAGGAACCATATGTAGAGGCAAGAACAGAAATCCACCACCAATCTCAGATGTAGACCACACCCTGCTGCTCACCACGCAAGTATGAATGCATCATTTGAGATCTAGGGCTAAATCCTTTCTCTTCTGCAGATGCTTTACAGTAACTGTTTCAAGACAGGCTGGAATGCAGCATGCAGCATTTCATGCTAAACTTCAAGTACATTTCTCTAATCTTATGACTCTGATTCCTCTTTTGTGTCTGTTTAGAAACATACTGAGGTAAGATACACTATAAATAAAACAAATGTCTTTGAAGAGGCCTCAGATGCTCAGGAAGTCCTGTGCAGTTTGTGGTTCAATCTGTTTGCTCTCAAGTTTAATCTCACATGTTGGCTTGCTCAGATTTGTGTGGTGCTTCAGATATTTTCAATTAGTTTTACTAAGACTAATTTCCCTCCCATTTAGACTAAATGGCAATTTTCACCCATGTTATCTGGACTTTTTCAATATATTAATGTGGGAAAAATAGAAATGGGATGATCTGAATATAGATAAGCAGAAGTAACAAGGCTATCTAAACAGAGAACTCAAATGAAATCTGATTCTCTTGGAGCCAACAGGAAGATTTTATCTTTTACACATACAATTAATTTCTAGCCTTATTATGCACACCAAAACACATGCTTGCCTTTGTTTCCACTTAAAGATACATGAGTCTCAAAAATTATGTCCATAAATAAGAATAATGACCAGTCTTGATTCTGGTATAACAAGAAGGAAACAGAAGGATCATGAAGAACTCTAGAAGCAAGTGTTGAATATCTGAAAGGAACAATTCATGGAAAGCTAACAAGTACCAAATATGAGGCTGAGTAGGAAAGCAACAGAGTCACAGCATGAGAGCTATGGAGGAAAAGCAGAAAATAGAAACGAGGAGACTGCAAAACAAAATAGAGAGTCAAGAACAGAGAAAGAAAATTTCAAAGCATTAGAAAATAAGAACTGAAATAAGCAATCAGATGGAGGAAGGCAGAAAAGAAAAAAGGTCCAAAAGAATCACAAATAATATTTTTTTAAAAAGCACTATTGGAAAAGAATAACGTCATATTCAAAACTTAGCAGCCTGTCGAGTTCTAATTACCTTTTCAATTACTAATTAGGCCTTCTCAGTGATTCCATATTACAAACTTTTAAGAGTTTTAATGTTACTCCCCTTCTCCCCAGATCTACTTACCACAACAGAGAACCAGAATTCCTCCAAAGAGCACAAGAAGGCACTTGTTGCAGGGTAATCTCTGCCCCTTAATACTATAGGAACCCTGAGTACACATGAAGAACATGGCAGAAATTTCAATGACATCAGTGGAGTAGGATTTTACATGTACTCATTTATTTTTTTTGGGTAGTCTTGATTGGAGTAATTACTTCTCCAGCCACATGAGCATCAAAAGAGAATGCAACCAACAGGCATTAGCAGGCACACAGCCACATTTTGCACAACAGTGGTATATGTACACAACCACATCAAGTTACACACGTGTTCATTTGAAGCATCTTCATTTTTATGTTCTGCCTCTCCGGACTGCTTTCCTTTTAGCCAAATAAGAGACAAAAAGACACTGGCTGGCCCAGAGCCAGCACAGTCACCTCCGTATCACCTTCTCTCTCACTCTTTGCACAGCAGCCCTGGGACACAAGGTGGTTAGGAGAAAAACCAGGCATTTCCCCCCCAGTCTCAAAAGCAGCAGCAGTGGTTAGAGCAGGACAAAGCTGGTACAATGAGTGCTAGAAACTAATGCCTGGACCAAAGTGCAAAGGAAGATACCTGGAGCTTGTCCCTTCTCCTTTAGGGATAGTACACAGAATGTGTTATTTACAAGCTACAGAGAAAAAGCCATTTACTCTCCTTTCACTTACAATGACTTTCAACTACATGTGTTAAATATTAAAAAGATATAGATTAACATACATTGACCATAGGAACATTAACTCTTTTTTGTATTACTACTTTTGCTGAAATTACCTCAACAGGTAGTTTACTCATTTCAGGCAGAGTCTTAAGTCTTTTTGCTCAAACTCAGTACCAACATTTGTGCAATACATGCCGCAGTGAAACCATGTGCATCAAAAGCTGGCGAACTGTCAGCCATGAGCCTTTGATGAGATCCAATATACAGACAATAGTGCTCGCTCTGAAGCGAGCTGGGAAGGTGCCGTTTAACTCTTTTTAATTTTAGTACTTATGACCAATTCTTTCAACAATTCTTAACACTTAATTAATAAAGATGTCTGTGGGGCACAATCTCTTTTGGTCAACCTAGTACTAAATATACATCACATTTCAGAAAAGATGTTATTACAGATCAGATATAATTAGTATTATGTTGAAAACAGACAAAATTGAATTTAATTGATACTGTATATCTAATGAACTCTGATAAGTAAAAACTCCTGTTCACAGCTCTGTGAGAAAAGAAGATTTTCTGTATATGATAGCATCGCACAAAACATACCAGGAGCAAACAGAAAGATAAACTGCTGTACTCTAAAAAAGCTAAGTCTGAAAGAGACATGAATTGACTTCTGTGCTCATAGTCACTAAAAGGCAAGGACAGATTTTACAGAGCAAAACTGGGTTTGAATCTGTAGTAAGAATGCTCAGAGTACCTGAAGTTTTGCTGGAAAATAGAGAAAATTTCCAAGGCAAGCAAACTTCCATGTTTGCAATGGAGAAAGCAGCAGTGAGAAAATTAATCTTGCGCATTAATCTTAGCATTCCTCACAAGTGACTCAGGCCTGCAGAAGAAAACATTCCCACTATCCGGTTAGAAAATGTCATGTTTCCCACACAGAAGGGAGCAGAGAAGCCTAAGTAGTGCTGGTTTTCCTACTTTCACCCTGATGAATCTGTTTGCAGACCCTTCTGCTGTTCAGTGTCCCAGACTAATAAGGAAAATAGTTACCATTTACCAAGAAAAATTAAACTAGCCATCCCATGCATAATAAGCTTGAGTCAGAGCATTCCTAAACAGTTATTTAACAACTTATAATTCATTATAATAGCCCTTTGGTAAAAATGTCTTAGAACCACAAGCAGCAGCAAAGTAGAAGAGATGCTAATAATGCTGTAGCAATACATGTTTATGCACTTAAGAGCTATGAATACATTTTATATACCACTTTGTGTGGTGACAAGCGTAAAAAAAATTTACCGTCCAGCAATGAAAAATAGTAAATATTCTTGGTGAGCTGGAGGAGTAACAGAAGTCAGAAAGCCAACTGCAGTACCTGAACCATCACTCTTGTGCCGGAGCCAACCGTTGTCTTTTTCCAGTGAGCATCTGGTTCTGCCAGAAGCTGACTGTACGCAGTTGTCATTCACCTCCCTAAAAGCCAATGTGGCTACCAACTGGGAATACATTCCAAGGGTCAGGTCTGCAAAAGGGACAGTCATTCCTGATGGTTCATTCTTAAACCCTCAACACTTGCAACAGAAGCAAGAATGCCCCACTGGGAGTCACAAGCAGTAAGGGGAGTTACAACCAACCACTTTCATAATCACCAAGTAAGCTGCTGCTTAAATCAGCCCCCAAGAAGCAGCAGATGCACATGTCCAGATTATGTTACTTCAGAGTGCTAAATGACTACACTCATGATCCAGGACAGGCTTGTATAACACCAGCTCACAGCTCACTCACCCTCTTTGGGATATGAGTGCCATCATGGAGAATGTAACACACAAAAGAGGGAGCAAGCTGCACCTTATGCCACAGCTGGGTGCTTAGGGTGCTTGTCTGGGGAGCAAGATGTTCCTCAGCATCACTGCCTTGCATCCACATCCCCCATGTCTCACAGGAGGCTCCAGGTGGATCTGAAGATAGGATCAGCAGGACAAGCAACTGAGCACCGAAAGCTGGTTTAGCGTTCATAAAACATACAAGAAGGCAGAAGATTCAAAAATGCCTCCTGTAAAAGCAGGTAAAATATCCCTGAAGCTTAACTGCTTGCAAACCAAAGAAGGAATCAATATAAGGAGAACATGGATCTGTTGAATCAAGTCCAGAGGAGGTCCACAAGCATAATAAGGGGGCTTGATCACCTGCTGTATGAAGACAGGCTGAGAAAATTTGGGCTGTTCAGCCTGGAGAAGAGAAGGCTGCATGGAGACCTCATAGCAGCCCTCCAGTATCTGAAGGGGGCCTACAGGATAGCAGCAAGGGACTCTTCATCAGGGACTGTAATGATAGGACAAGGGGTAATGGGTTCAAACTTAACAGCAGAAGTTCAGGTTAGATATAAGGAAGAAGTTCTTTGCTTTGAGGGTCGTGAAGCACAGGAACAGGTTGCCCAAAGAAGTGGTAAATGCTCCATCCCTGTCAGTATTCAAGACCAGGCTAGAAGGGGCTTTGATCAACCTGGTCTAGTGGAAGGTGTCCCTGACTAGGGCAAGGTGATTGGAACCAGATGATCTTAAGATCCTTTCCAACCCAAACCATTCTATGATATGAAGCAATAAAACTATACAGAACTCTTATGATAAGCAACAGATTGCTATTTATTAATTTTAAAAGTATTTCTCAATACAGTTACTCAGCTCAGGTGAGTTCTTTTACTAGCATGACATGAAAGTTGAAGTCAGAATTATTTTTCGCTATTTATTTATACACATGAGAACCACTTACAATTCAAATGCAATTTTTTTACTGTGTCCCTGAATGAAAATTACTAGTTCTGTCTGAATAGTTTTTCTGTACCAGCTTAGG
>JAOEHX010018003.1:0-11924 GCA_025448015.1 Bolborhynchus lineola | reverse complement strand
TGGAATGAAAGATGTTTTGAATAACTGAGAAACTTGGAAATCAGTGTTGTTACTTGTCATGTTTCATATAGTTCTTTCTGACTGCATCTTTTTCATTTTTATTTGCTTGAGTGGTACCCACTGAACTGGTGGAGCTTGGAAGCCTTGACCCCTGCAGAAGAATTCTAATATAAATAGCTGCAGTATAGATTTGCATGTGAATGCTATATAACGGTCCTTCTCTGTTTATCCATAATACCCATTTCACTGCTTGGTGTATGATTAAAAATAGTCAGCAACCATGCTACTATGATAAATGTACTGATGTCTATGTTGCTGACTTGAATATACACTGTCAAAATAATCTTGCAGTCCACCAAAAGGTATTTTGCCATAATCTGTGTCACTACTCTACTATTTATGATTTTTGATTAGAAACCAAAATAGCTTTATGACCTTTTTATTGAAACATAAATACTGAGAATGTCTGTCTCCACCCATTAATCTCTATTTAGCACATTGCAAAATAAAACATAGTGAATAAATACCATAAATATTCTTTTCTTTCACTGAGAGCTTCCTGACTATTAATGCCATCATTTCATTTTTTGTCAGTGTCACATATCTGGCTCCTGAGCAAGCTGTTCTGTGAAAAATTTTAGGTATATGCCACCCAACAAAATCAAACCATTAGTTAGCATCATGCTAAAGCATACTGCTAGCAAACTTAATTTCCTTAGCATTGACATTTGGGGTGGGGGGAGGCGGCAGGGACTCTTATGTTGCATGGTATATTGTCACAATATCAGAACAGACTTCCATTCTGAAAAGTCAGCAAGACATGTTGATAGGAGAGTTTAAACTTTCTGAAATAAGGAATAGTGTGCCCATTGCATGAACTGTTTGCACTGCTTATGAATTAAAACTACATATTCTACAGTTGTTTCATGTCTAGCTGAAGTAGTACATGAGAGATAATGAGATACATTGATATACCAAATAATGCCATTTGCATGACCTAGTGTTCCCAGAACTGTTTATTCAGTTATCACCAGTGCTGTGATTTTGAGTGCTGTCATTGCACTGTAAACCCTCTTTGAATATAACTATGACTTAAATGTTGAGTGTCAGTTTGGCCCTTCGTTTTTCACCTGTGGGCAAATCAAAAGCAGAAACACATTTTTTTTTTTCTTTGCTTACATTACTAGACAAACAAAACATCAACTGCCTACACAGCTAGGGTGTGATGAATGGTGACAATAATAAACCCAACCTCCTTTCACTCTGTCTCACTGCTGAATTAAAAACCTGGAATAGGAATATGAAGGTTAAGAGCAGGTGCATTTCTGACCTAGATATGAAGCTTCATAGCTGTATATAGTTTTCAGTGATCAATATATTATGCTGATTAGTGTTAATGTTTGACTGTGTAAACATGAAATTCACCCTGTGCTGATGGTGGCTGTGTGAGCCTTAATGTCTCAGATCATGTAGATTTGGAGAACCCCATGTTTTATTTTCACTTTTCCTCTCACTGAAGTGAAAAGTGGCTTCAACTCTGCAAAACCTTCCTGATGTCTATGGGTCGATTTTTGTGGCAAACGCTTCTTTTCACCTTGCATGGTGTTCACTCATTCTCCTTTCCCAAAATAGCCTCTAGAAGATAACAGAAGATCTCAGAAATTGAGTCTAAACATGCTGTGACAGGCCATTTGGAGACTCCAGACCACAAATGCTGGAAAGCTGTCTGCTTCTAGCCATTACAAGTAGCATGTCTAGCATATCTGGAAAATGAAAGATGAAATTCAGAAAGTTACCTTGGGTGTCCTCTTAAGTTAAATTATAGCATGGAATTAAATTTCCAGGGCTTTGGGGTTTAATAGGTCATTATTGTTTCCAAGATTGAAGGTTCCAACAACATGGGATATAACACTAGGTTATCTGGAGAACAGATTAGTGACATGCTAGAATTTTGCATTTTATCCATGTACGCCTTATGTTCCAACAGCAGAATCATCTCTTTCCTGCAGGCTGTGCTAGTTGAATGGATGTGATTAATTAGTTATACCAGACAAAGTACAGTTTCATGGCATTTAACATAGGTGAAATGTTGGAGTGTGCTATTGAATAATAAGTTTAAATATTGCTTGCTGAACCGGCTTCTGAAAAAACTTTTAAAAGCTGACATTGACCAGCCAGAATAGTCAGTTCATACATTCTCAATGCTTTCATAATGTAGTACTGGCATAAAGAGGTGTTCAGATTTTATCATTTTATTCTTTCATCCTGCTCCTTTAAATCCTAGTTACATGATAAATGTTCACGCTCTAGTTTGCATAAAACAAAGCTCAGTTTCTATCTTTTAGCCAATTGCAACATCTGCCCTACAAGGTTTTTCCCTTTTATATACAAGCTTCCCTGAAGATATAAATATGGTCTTTCTAATAAACACATTTAAAATCTTTCCAGAGAGAAAAGCTTCCATAGATGGATTAGCATGTGTCATTACGAAACTTGCTAAAAATGTTTGATTTACCTTAACAAGAGAAATGGAGCTTGCTCTGACTCTGATATAAACTTAGCACCAAAAGGAATTGCAGAGTATAAATAAGAACAGAATGTGGCTCCTGATCTCTTCATAGTAATATGCTTTAGAACTAGAAATGTATGAGATTCTCCCTAATGTAATGAGGCACACTTGGGAGTAATATTCCCAGGAGCCAATAGGAGTGAACGGAAAGTAACCTGTTCTCTCTGACTATCAGCATATCGAGGGAACATCCTGTCTTTTCAGCTGAGGTGATACTTCACAATACTTATCACAGATGTAAAATATGTGAAAGTAAACTGTAAAAAGTACTAGATCTTTTGATTTTTAAAAATAAATGTTTCCTTGGTACTGTAGTCAGCTACAGTATGACAGCACAAATGTTAGGAAGCTCTACTGAAGCTCAGTTAGTCTATCTGATTATGAATGCTGCTTTCCAGTTTTGAATAATATTCATCTGTTACTGGTTTGGGTCAACACACATTACTCTTTTATACTTGACTTTTAGCAAATTCTTGGCCGTGGTCAAACTCCCTGATCCAGCCAAAGCACCATCAAAGCACCTGTGACATGTTTGGTTGGCCAGTTACAGAGCATGAGTGGGAGACTGTGGGCCCCCATCCACTGGAAGCTTCACTGTAGGAAGCTGATGTGTATTTTGGAAGTCTAGGCAAGAAGGTATTAGAATAACAAATAAGAATAAATGACATAATGGTCTGTTTGGGGGGAAGTGCAATTCAAGGGCGGTAAACCCCCTAAATTGGGTACAGTTTACAGCACCCAAAGTAATGATGCAAAGTTCAAGGTTTTTCCTTTATGCTGATGCTGCTTCCCTAAATGCAGTCTGTATTTCTGCATTTGTTCTGCTTATTTTTTAAATGCATCATGTTTTTACAGAACTTGCTTATATAGAATCTAAAGTTAGAAATGCATCTCACTGAAAAGCAAGCTTTGATATCTAGCTAAAGATGCCATCACTGATGTCATGCTCAGAAGCGGGGACTGGTAGATGTGCATTCATGGATCGCAAAGCTGAAGCCACACATATGAATCTCATAACTGTTTTCAAGGTATGAGGCTCAGGAGGCTGCATAACTGCAGTGCTCTCCATAACCTTAGTGTTCTCTGTTTAACTTCCATGACCCAAATCTGTTCTAAATTCAAGACTGAGATAGAGAATGTAATATTCTCTAATTAATAAGGTTATTAAAATCACAGTCTCTTTTCTTTTTTATATATAGGTGTATATGTTATTTACATATGAGGCATATCTATGTACAGAGCCAATATTTGTCACTGTATTTCTAGGTGAAGCTACTCTATGGTAGTGTTTGGCTGTATCAGAGATAAAACAAGCAAAGAAAATTTCAAGAGTGGGAGCTGAAAGCTGAATGCAACACACTAGCTCTAACTCTACTCTGTCATTGAACCCTGCTCTAAGTGAAATTTTAGAACAGTTTTTCAGCCTACAAAGATTTCTTAGGGAAGGGACTATTGGAAAGCATGAGAATTAAATTAATTTCGTCAGATCCTTAATAGTTTTGTAGTCTGAGTGGTCATCAGGAGAATAGTAATGGAAAATTGGAGCATTTGCTTATAGTTCATTGCTTTACATCTGGTCAGGATGGTAGTAGCACATTTTTCTTACAATCTGGTGATTACTTGATGGTCTGTGCAACATAAGCTAAAGGTTTCTCTGTTCCTGCAGATCCATTTCATCCAGATTTTCAAATGCCGGGATTTGAACTCAGTGTCATTTTCCATAAGCACTTTTATTTCTTTTTAAAGGAAATAGGCCAATGACTCTTTAGCTTAAATGAAGCTTTTATGGTGCTTCATATTTTATCTGGGTAGTCAGGCTATGTGTTTTATATCTTGATCTTAAGAACAAACTCCTCTTTGACATCAGGTATTAGAGCTGAATGCTTTCTGGTGAAATAGGGAGACTAGGATATTGTTGGCTACGCAATTGAGAACATTTTGGTTACAGCAGTTCAAATTGCTGAAACTGATTCTGATTGTAAAGATACTTGATTATCTAAATTTTGTCTTACTGAATGTTGAGAAGAAATCTCAAAGGGTTGAAGGAAATTTGGATGGGTAAGACAGATTAAAAATCTAACTGAGGAAGCTCTTGCTTTTGAATTTATTATCGTTTAATCGAGTTACAACTAACTGCATTTCAGTATGTATAAGTACCAGCAAAAGCTGGTACTTAAAATCTAAGGCATCTGTGGACTATTACCTGTCATTAGAGATTAGGCATCTAATTTCTAGCTCAAGATATCAGACACAATGAATGCCTAAAGAATACTATGATGGACTACATGTGGAATTCTTGAACGATGTTGGTACAGATGTTGGTACACTGTTGGTACACTAACGGTCTGCTGATAATACCCATTTTTGTTTTGGTGCCTCAAGCACAGCCAACTATCAGAGGCCAGTACAAAGATATATAACAAAAATACATGCATTGTCTAGAGAATTTTCCTATGTGCAAAGTTTTGACATGGTATTAGCACTCCTGCTATCAATAAATTTTTCATGATAGGTTGGACAAACTTTTAAATATCAGCAAAAGTGTTACCACCTTTCTCTGTTTTTTTTAGCCAGTGTAATGTTTCTCTCTCTATGTTGGGAAAAAAATTGTTCAGTAAAAGCTACAATTCCTCCCATGTATATGTAGTAACATACGGTGAACTCAGATTCTGAATATTTTTACGTGAGTTTGTCACAGACAGGAACCATCAATTGAAAGGAGGCAATGAATTAAAATACTCCTTGTCAGAGACATGGGAAGATTATCTGTTCACAGTGAGTCAAGAGTATAATGTGGGATTTCCACTTAGCTGTGAGAATCCAATTGAGCACATGAAATCTGTCTTGATCATATCACTCAAAACACTATCTTCCAAGTTCATCAAAAGGAAGCACATTCTTCTGTTTAACATAACTCATTCAAACATGCATTTTATATGTGAAATAAGTAATGTTAATTATAATCTGAGTAATATGATTTAACAACTCTAATGAAAAACTTTATTGGAAATTGGGTGTAAGAGGATCATTTTTGTTGGTACTATAATTGTCAGAGATAACGAAATGTTTCTCCCTGGCTTCTTGACAGTAAAACCTTACACATGTATTAGCTATTGTGGAATCAGGAATGCTGTATTTATCATGTATCTGTACTCAGTAAGAAAAGAAACAAGACTGTGGATAAAACCTAATTTGCAGACACTGGATTAAAAAAAAGAAAGGGTGTGTGTGTGTGGAGATAAAAATTTCCAGCATACTGTTGCCTGCAGTCCATCTCCCTTTTCAAAGGGTATTTAGCTTGCTTTTTAAAATTCTGTATCACCAAGTAAATTACTATTCAACTTGCTAATGTATATGCAGATAGACATATTTAAGCACATTCCATTGCTACCTATTTTATACGTCTCCCAAGGTAAGACAACAAGCTCAGTTTGGTCAGTTACGCAGTTATCTGAAATGCGTCCTCCGCTGTGCACCTCAGCTGCCTATATCGGTACAGATCTTTAGATGTGCTGTCCAAAAGGGGATGAGGCATGCAAGGAGTCCTTGAGGGCAGCGTTGCCACGGGAACCGTGGCTTCTGTTAGTCCGTAGCAAGAGCTGCTGCCACCTGGGAGGGCCGCACAGCTGTTGCAGCCCTGGGACCTTGCCCATAGCCCGTGTGGTCTGCATGCCTCCTGTGGTTTCCCTTCCCTTTGCTCCCTTCTGGCCAGTTTTTGCTTTGGTATGTGATTTCTGAAGCGGGAGATTAGTTCCTTAAATTATGCCTGATACTTTGGAGATAGCAAAGTCCTAATTGGAGAAACAGAATGCAGCCTAAGAGTAGCTCTCCTGGGTTTGTATATATGTGTACCAGAAAATTAGGGTTAGTAGCTGATCTGACTTCAAGGCAGAAGGGTGCAACCAGAACTAATGCGTGAGGAGCATTCATTCCTCATGCATTATTACAAGTGCAGCTTACCTTCTGGTCTTAACAGCAAGAATATACAGTGGAATTTCTTCATTCTGTTTATATCTTACATTCATCTTATACACATATTGCATAAGGAAGAAATTCTTTATTTTTTTGAGGTGGTGAGGCACTGGAGCAGGTTTTCCTGAGAAGCTCTGTCTGCCTCATCCCTGACAGTGTTCAAGGCCAGGTTGGATGGAGCTTTGAGCAACCTGGTCTAGTGGAAGGTGTGCATGGCAGGGGAGTTGGAACTAAATGATCTTAAGGTCCCTTCCACCGCAAAGGTTCTATGATCTCTGAAGATATTGTATCTTTAATTCTGCCCTTCTTAACATACTATTCATGTAATTTAAGAACAGCAGACTAGTAATTACAAAAAACACTAATACTTTTTTATAAAAGATTAATGTTCAGCTAATTTACACTGGTACAGGCCTCAGGGAGCTGTTCTGTAAGGCAGAGTTGAGGATGGTCATCAGAGGGTTAAATGCTCTGCCATGTGTACCTGTATCAGTTACCAAAATGTTTTTTGTAAGAAAATTTGAATAGATAAACATATGATTAGAAGGATATGATTAGCTGCATGGTGGAAAAGGACTTGTGGGTGCTGACTGACAGCCAGCTGAGCATGAGCCAGCAATGCGCACAGGTAGCCAAGAAGGCCAGTAGCATGCTGACTTCTATCAGAAATAGTTTGGCCAGCAGGGCCCCCGAAGTGATCATCCCCCTGTACTTGACACTCGCGAGGCCACACCTTGAATACTGGTGCTACAAAGCTGTCAAAGGGTCTGGAGCACAAGTCTTATGAGAAACAGCTGAGGGCACTGGCATTGTTTAATCTGGAGAAGGCTCAGGAGGACCTTATTGTTATTTACAACTGCCTGAAAGGAGGATGGAGTGAGATGGGGGTCAGTCTTTTCTTCCAAGCAACAAGTGATAGGACAAGAGGTAACATCCTCAAGCTGTGCCAGTGGAGATTTAGACTGAATATTGAGAAAAATTTCTTTGCCTAAAGGGTGATCAGGCATTGGCACAGGCTGCACAGGGAAGTAGTGGAGTCATCGTCCCTTCACATGTTCAAAAACCATGTAGATGAGGCCCTTAGTGACATGGTTTAGTGGTGGCCTTGGCAGACTTAGGCCAGTTCACAGCATCAGTTGCACCTGATGATCTTAAAGGTCTTTTCCAATCTATTTGGTTCTATTATTCTAATGAGCAAACTCATGCATAACAAATTAGTTTGTAGCTGAGACTGCCTTTTTCATGTAACAATCTTTGTTAATAAATCAAAGCATTAGGGGCAGTTCAGCAGCCCTTAGAGAGCTGGTGAGGATACTGACTTTGCTAAACAACCAACCTGAAAATTTATGGCATATTTGCATGTACAATATTTGCACAAGTCTAACCAGAGTTTCCCTAGCAACGTAATATCCATGTGACCTTCACTTATTTTCACGCTTCCTTCACTGTATGAAGCACCAGAAAAAAGAATGACTGTTGATTTTGCTGCTATGAGAGCTAGAGGCAGCAATTGAAAAGAAGACTTAACACCGAAAGAAATATGAATGTTCCTTTAAAGAAAAGCCTTTCAAAGCCATCTTAGCAGTAAATGGAAAGCCCAACTAATAATTTCTGGGATTCTTCTAATATTCAAAACCTGAACTACTAAGTCAAGTTAAGATTATTACAGTAAACACTCACTAGTAATGATTTCATTATAATCGCTTATGGTAGAGAAGGATAGTGTACCACCCTAGTGATACTGTTCCAGCTATGAAAGTGCTTGAGATCTCACAAATGTGAAGGTAACAGCACAGTGAAAGATAATTGTCCAATTTTTTCACTGCAAAATCCTAACTTGTAACACGTTGACTCAGATGGCTACCCTACTCAAATTAAATCATTTGAGCCTTAAATTCGAGCCAGCTCAGAGCGATTGACACAGTTGCTAAAAAGGTATTGGTGATCTTGTATTAAATTCTGTCTCAAGTGGTAGAATAGAGACTGTGAAAGTCAAAATTAGTAAGCTGCCAGAGGAAAAGGTACCACTCAGACATATCTGGCTGCTTTGTTATTCTCAGTTCTTTGGTGGTACTTGCTGTCAAGGTTTGAGATTGAGGTTACTGGTTTCCCTGAACCTGTCTGACTGTTCGATCTTTTGTTTGCATAAATGATGTTGGGTTTAGACAGTGCAAGATATGTTTTTATTTACCTTTACAAAATATAATTAAAATATGCTGTATTTTTAAAATGAAAATGCTCAAAATAGTCTGATTACACTCACTCTACTTGTTTCATCAATCTGCTCCCACCTGATTTGTGATACATCTCCTACAGCACCTTTCTAAAGATAAGACAAATGAGTTGCTGATGTCATCATATCTGAAGATGGCATTGTTACAAATTTTTGTTTGTTTCTGTTAAAATTTCTTAAAGGATAAGGACTGTATAGCCAGGGTTTAGTGACACTAGTGGTGCTTCCATCTGTGAGACCAGAAACCCTAATCAACTAATCTGGGCAGAAAGTGGATGGAATCAAGAGCCTTCTAATTTTATTTAAACAGGGATTTGCTCCTAAAAGACTATCTTTCCCCATAAAATTTAGAGTAAAATATTAATGATATTTTTAGTAGTGTCACAGTCTTTTCCATGGCTACATAAACAGTGAATCAGGGAAAGAAAGCTTTGAGGAGAAAAGGCTGGGGTTTACTACTGGTGTTCTGTGGGTTTTAAATTAGTTTCCTTGATTAGTCCTTTTACTGTTAATTATTACTGTACTTTGGTTTTTAGAAATCCCCCTTTAAAACTTGTTGACTGTGCCCTTGATATCAAAAACCAGCTAGAAGAATACACACACAGTCACAAAAGCTTTTAATTTAAAACCAGAAAAAATGCATTCTACGCTATAAGTTTACCAAGTTTTTGGCAAGGAGAACAGGGAGAATCTACTGGCTGCAACCTAACAAAGAGATATTAGCCCAGGACATACATTACAATCAGGTTTCACATTAATAATACCTCATTATTTTTTACTAAAGGTATCACAGAACAGTTACCTCTATGATCTGCAATATTCTAAATTATTAAAACCCAACAACAAGTGCTATAGTAAATGAACCAAGTTCACATCACTGTCCATTATTCTTTGTTTTTAATCACACAGGTGAAACTCATCACCCTGTGAAGGGAAACACAAAACTTGCTTCAGTGGTGCACAACTGAAATGGAACTTAATCTGTACATTAGTGGTGGTTTCTTTGAGCCATCACCCTCCATCAAAGTGAACTTGAAATAATTTGCTAATACACAGTATTCAGTAATTGTGGAGAGGGGCAGATTATCCCAGTCAGTTCTAGTGCATAAAGCTACATTCTTGCCCTAAAAGCTGTAGAGGGTGTTCTTTAGACTAAAGAGAAACCCCTCTAATGAAATATGGATTCTGTTTTTCTGCTTTGTTTTTAAGTCCCATTCCCTGTATTAATTATTAATTACCACTTAAAAGTAGAGAGAGCAGTACTACGTGGATGCAGTTATATTTAGATCACAGTTGCCAGTAACCAAATTGGCAGTGGGTGTCTGGTTTCCCTTTTTTGTAGGATAAAATGCTGCACTCAGAGAAGTTAAAAAAAAAAAAAAACTAAAGAAGGGGGAGAAAAAAAAGCATTTCCTATCCTGAAATATTAAAGCAGAAAACTGGTAAAGTGAGTGTCTGAAGAAACTAGCAGGCAAAGGAACCCCTCTTCACCTCTGGGAGATGATGGGAAAAAAGTGGAGTCCTCAACCCTCTTAAGGGAAAAGGGGAAACAAGTGGAAAATAAAGTTTCCCCTTGCTACTGGGGAAGAGAAAAGAACCGGCATCATGAGTAAGAATAGCAAAGGGATTCCCTCCCTGCACAGAGAGAAGACAGACGGAGAAGGGAATTCCCCCTCCATTGGGAAAGAACAGAAGGGAAGGGAATTCCTGTTGTTGCATTTATACTTTGAGCTCTAATTAATCTTGAAGGTTTTGCACTTCTGTTAACATCAAAGCAATTCCTTGATGCAAAACCTGTTTCCCTTGAGTTGTGGGAAGTCAGTCTTGAAATTCTGATGGAATTTAGGAATTTATGTTATCATTGTCAACATGTAGTCAGATGCAGTCTGACTTTTTAAATACAATCTACAAGGGGTCTTGATTGCTTTAGCCTCAGGCTCAGAGAGATTTCTATTACAGTTTAAGACTTGTTTTTCTATGATTTAATTGTCACTTCAGTTAATGAGCAAGCAGCAGAGGTGCCAGTAGAGCAGCAAAAAGTGCCAGGGGCAACATATGGGACTGAAATTCCTTGTAAAGTAAGGATCACGTGAATCCAGTTGCCTGCAGGGGGAAGGTTGCATAAACAAATATTTAACAAGGAAAACAGTGAGGTCTTTGCAGTAATCATACAAAGATCCAAAAGTAGATAATGAAGACGTATAAAGCATAGAATTTCCCTGGCATGCTGCACAATGCGCGCATGCTTGAAATAGCATGTTGTGTTATGCTTCTGTTGTGAAGATGGTTGAGTTTTGTAGTTCTGATGTAGGATGAAGAGGGGGCAGTGCTGGGTAATGTGACCTTCTAGAAATCTACTCGGCTTCTCCACTGCTAAATGAGGTTAGTTCTGACTAATTTTCTGAATGGTTTGATGACTGGAAAAAGTAGCAAAGGATCAAATGCAGTTGTGATCATGTCACAAGGGGAAGGTTACAATGTTCAAAGACTTTTATACATATTTCATTGGTTCAAAGGTTGAATTTCTTATCCTGAAGGAACATCGGGACTGTTATATCTCTTGCATTTATCTCCTTACTTTATGTGCTAAGGTAGTGCTAATTAATGCCTGAATGGAAAAATCAGCTAGTGTATCACCATAGATAGCAAAGAAAACTTGCATTGATGATTTCTCAATTTTCTGCCCAACATCAATTTAAGTGTGTGGATGACACAATCACTAATTGATTTGGGTCTTGACACAGCTAGGGACCCAAACACTTTCAACTGTACATAATTTGCTGTGCAGTTCCCAGAAAATACAGCTGTTATTTCCACCCACAGCAAACAATATCTTAGGTAACACTTAGCATAAGCAGAACAGAGTTTGTTTTACTCAGCTGGCTGTAACTAGGTTGTGGTCCTAGTAATCCTTAAGAAAGGACAGCGGGGGAGGGAGGCTAGATGTTCACTTGAAAAAACAAACTTCTAGTGTATGCAGATGTGAGTAGCATATGTATTTTGACCTATTTTAATTTGTATAGCTTGTGTTTGAAGCAGTGTGGGAAACCACCTGCTCATGCTGCCTTTCTTCAAAATGAAGACTTCAGTTAAGAATGCCAAATATATCACCCTTTGATAACCTGTCAAAACACTTTCTTTCTTCCCCCC
>JAOEHX010018002.1:20496-35474 GCA_025448015.1 Bolborhynchus lineola | reverse complement strand
GGAGACAGGGCTCCCTAAGCAAGCAAGGGAGTAAGCCATCAATATTCTGTAAGTGTTTTGAATCATGTACGGATTTATACCATCTGTGGGACAGCTGCCAAAATGGACATACACACCCCATCCAGGCTGACATATTCCTTGGAAGAGTCTTGTACTTGATAAGCAGATGTCCTCTGATGAAAAGATGTTGAACTGCAAACGCCTTGTGTTGCCTCAAGAGGTGTCTCTCACTGTTGGCAGTGAGTGAGACCAGAGCTTGTGGGAATATTTGGCAGCTTGCTCAAAAATAAATGCTAACATTAGTTACAAAGATTTGAGTTGCAGTATTAAACACAGCGTTTAACTGGAGTGCCTAGAGTTGGAGTCATGGACAAAAACCTTGGCATCTCCAGTTTATTTTCCCACTTTCCCATTTTCCGATTCTGGTTTATTTTCCAGTTTATTTTCCCACTGTTTTCTGTGGGCATTCTTGCTCCATTGATGGTTGTGAATGTGTTGCTGCTTTGTAGAGAGAACACAGGCATACAAGCTGTTCATTAGAGAGGGGTGATATACAGTACACAGATGCTGTCCGTGACATTTCTTGACCATGAAAAGCTTCAGTGCTCCTGGAATGAGGCCTGTATGCATGATACCAAAACTATTCCAGTGCTCGAATGAGGAACCCAAACTTAAATGAATGTTTGCTAGTTCATTCACCCTTAATTAGTTTGTATCCAATAAAGCCGAAATACACTGTAACTCATTGACCCAACATGAAAGGAAACAAATTGGTTAATTGAGAGAAAGCAATGCAAAGCGTGTTCTTGTCTGCGTGAGCTGGAGCTACTGCTCCCCAGAGCAGAATTGCACCCAGGAGGACTGCTGAGTTATCATCCAGCTAATCCCATCCACCCTCTGGCAACAACAGCACCAAACAGCCTATTGTGCCAGAACACTTGAGCTTCGTGTCTCCTTCAGTGTACTTCCCTCTGCCCTCCCACACTCACCCCAGATGCACACCGATTCCCACAGCCTGCATCTGTGCAAGACCCTGGGTACAAACAAAACATGTTCTTGTTCCCTCTCTAATACCCTTCCTCCCCCAAGACTCCCTTTACCCCTCATTCTTCATCTCAACCTCTGTCATTCCCAAGATTCGGGAAGTGAGAAAGAGATTCCTGCACAGCCTGCACGGGACTGGAGCAGCTGTCATTTAATCTCCTGGCCTTTGAGGATTCATCCCCATATCCTGCTTAGGCTGCTTAGCTGTCAGCTCAGCTTGGATCTCACTGTGAATTTCAGTGGAGAAAGCTCTCTCCACAACTCACTTTTCCTAACAGCTTGCAGAGCTCTCAGTTCAGGAGGGTCTGGTGGGATTTCTTGTTTCTCCTTGTTGCTGACCCTGCAGACAGCCAATATAAAGCCCTTACTCTGGTTTTTAAGGAAAAGCTCATTTTCTAATTTACCAAATATTTGAAAACATTTATTTAAAAAAAAAAAAAAAAAAGGAATTCTTAATAAAACAAAAAGCAAAAAATTTAAGACCTTTAGTGCATTCACCAGCTTTTGCAGAGGTAAAAGCATTGCTAGTTTTCTACTTCAGCTTAGAGATCTAAGAAGCTGAATGCTTGTAGAATTAAAGCTAGCTTTTGAATCTAAAATGACGGCAATGGCAGCAACGACACCCAGCTGGAAATTCGGCTAACTCAGAAATAATACCAACAAACTCTAGCCCAGTCTACTCTCTAGCTCTTCTCCAGCAAAATGGAACTGAAACTATTGCTAGAGCAGAAGAGTCTTACAACATTTCTCTTCAATTTTGCTGCTGGAAATATCGGTTACCTTTCAAATACCTGCAAGCACTCCTGAGAGTCTTTTGATGCTGAAATGCCCAGGAGTTTCCCAAGCCAAGCCAGCAAACCCTTGAGAATTTGAAGCTCATGAGTTTATTTAGGCTTCATTTACATTTGTTCCCAACTCAAAGCCTCTTTATCTTTTCATATGGAAGGACGTCACTTTGGCCTGTTAACATATTCAAATTAAGAACTACCTTGTTTTCATTTTGATTGATATCATATAAATTTCTTTATGTCAGGTAATGTAGAGAGTGAAAGACACTTTTTTTCCCATAAGGAAGACAAGACTTGAAGATTCCTTCATAATATAATGTCTCTGCCCAAAATGATATTAAATTGTTTGAATAGTGAATAAAGTCTCTGCTGTAGGGAAGAAAAAGAGACCTGGACTAGGCCCATTACTTGAAAGAGAAGTTGCATTGTACTCTTCTGGAGCAAAAAGGATATAATGATAGAGTGGAGGATTGTTTGGATAGTTTATTAAACAGATGCTTGATTGTTTGTTTTCCCTTCTTTTTTTTTTTGTTATCTCCTTTCCTCTTACTGATGCTTGTTTATCCACATGCTGTTGCCTCACTTGGAAAATGAGTCAGCTGGGCTTGTTTGTACCTGTACATTCTTACCAGTATCTCACAGTGCATATCATCACCCTTCATTAAAGTCCTAAACACTGAACAACAGTGCATATATTCAGAATTCTTAGCAGCACCTCAGAGGTGAATAAAAATTATCCAGCGGGGCAGTCTGTTGGCCTGAAAAAATGCAGCACTTCCCCAGTCACTGGCATGCATGTACAAATTTAGAGCCTAGATGAAAACAAGTTTATGTGGCAGAATTCCACTTTCATGCATGCAAAGTACATTTTAACAGCCTTTGCGTTAGCTACCAGATATGCCTAGCAGCTGGATGTTGAGAGAGTGTGAAACTCAAATTGTACACAAAAGCCACGGGGGAGTACTCAATGAGTATTTTCTAAGTGAACAGCACAAATAAAACTACAAGTAGAACCCACAGTTACTCTAACACAAATCCCTATGTCACCACCACACAAAGCCCCCATTAGCCATCCTCCACTTGCCTTCTCTTTCACCCTGATTTTTAGTAAGGGATGAGATGCATTGTACTGATCCATCTCATTGTGATTGTGATATAGACAAAGTTCCAAAGGGACCTCATAAAGAACATCATATTAAAAAATTCTACCCAGTACCATTTTGTTTGCTTTGTTTCTTTTCCTGTGGAAATAAACATCATGTAAAGATGATGTCTATCTATTTTTCATCTTATTCCCAAACTCTATTATATTATACACCCATTGGAAGATACGGTCTAAAGCTGTGAGGGGTAGGGCTCCAAAGACTGATAACATTCTTATATGTTTTGTGACAGTAAGTGATAATGATAAAAAGAGAAGTCTAATTTGGTGTAACTTCAGGTGTTAGACTAGAGAATTCGCAATCCCAGACTGCATTTTCTTAGGCCTCAAAGTTGCTTTACTGCAAACTCAAATCTGTAGGACAAGCATTCACAGTAATTCCCTTAAAGACATGGACAGGCAAATTCAGGAGCAATGTACAACTGAAATACGTCACAGAAATCCTTCCTGAAAGGTTGGTGGTGTGCTTATCAGACTGTTTGTTTCACATGGTAGAAGATACATGCATGCATGATAGCAATAAAATCAGAAATTGTACTGCCATTCAATTCCTGATGGAGGGGTAGAATGAGTTAGTAAAAAGGCTGAAATTAATTTCCATCTCCACTGTGCATTTTCAGCAGAATTGTTTATTAAGATGGTGGGACTGTCAGAGGACAGACTCCTGCAAGACAGAGTATTCATGAAATCTGTAATCATGTAAGTGATACCTAATCATACATGATTATGTAGTCTGAGTAAGGAACTGAATGAGGTCAGTGGAAAAGCAATTGAGCTGTCACCATTGGAAATAGCTTTGGATCCAGCCATCATGTGTTGTTCAGTCTAAATTGAATTGAATTAAATTATAACAGGTTTGGTATTTTAGACTGAAAAACTGAGAAAGCTGGGAAACCAGCCAGAGAAGACACCTGGACAGGAAAAGTCAATTTAATTATATCAATAGCAGGAATGCTATCAGGAGTATTTTGGGGGGAAACAAGGACTAGCAAGCAGAATTTCAAGATAAATCACTGATAAAGAAAATAAAAAGCTATAAAATCCTGAAAAAAAACTAGATTCCAGTATACTGTCTTTAAAAGTATGGTGATATTTTTGTTATATATAATTTCTGCTTATATTTAATATTGGATTTCTATTTCATAAAATAATAATTATAGAAACTTGTAACAGTAGTAAGAGTCAACAATTACTCGGTAAGAGAATGGTTTGAGATTGGCTAGCTCAAACAGGTTTCAGAAACTCAGTGGTTTAAAGTGATACACATCCTGTATGTCTAGGTGTATATTAATTGTCTTGCTGGATTGATTATACACAGTCAGGGTGACACTGACACAAGAAAAGGGTGAGAGGAAGTAACAATGGGAACTGATTCCTCCAGAACAGGAATAAATCACCAGCTATCACTGCTGAGCTGGTACCCTGAAGCAACCACGCATTGGAGCTGCAAGAGCAAAAGAAGCCAGCTCCATGGAAAACAGCCCTCGATCCATTTATTGCAAAGACTCTGCACTTTCTCTATCAACACTTTCTCCTCAGCAGTAGGGTAGCATAGGTTCATCCAATGAACTCTGGGAACTCATTCGGGGTTCAATAATGATCCCCTTAAAAGGCAGACTGAATGATATGTGAAGGAGAAGCAAAAGGAAAAGCAGAAGGAGGGTGGGGATAGGCTAATGGCTCACACTTGACATGTCTTAAGGCAAGATACTGGTATTCAGCTGTTGCATGTGACTTCTTTTCCTCCCTCAGTGGAAGAACTCCTCTCTCCCCACCCATCATGTCTCAGCCTGGGTCTGCATCTCCAGTTCTAAAGACATGTAGGGATGACATGAGTCACGGTGTGCATGCAGCCTGGTAGTTCCCCTCTTTTCTATTTAACCTTCCCTTGACTTTCATCTCCTTTGAACTTTTGACATTCAAAACCAAAATAAACACCTTCAATTCATCTCAGAGGCAGACTAATTTCAGCTCTGTGCCATTTTCATTATTCAGTATTAAGGGCTAAAAATTAAATCTTTCCATGATTCTGTGATCTATGAGTAAGAAGGGAAAAGTCACTATAAGTTTTAGGGGAGAATAGACACGGTAACAGTAGTAGACCACCCAAAATTGCTTTATCTGTTCCACATCTTTGTAACTTGGAGAGAAAAATCTAGAAAGTGAGAAACAGACTGGATGCTATTTTATTTAGTAACTCAAATTCTGTGTACCACTCAGCTACAATAGGAGCCCATTTTTTTTCCTTGCAAAACTTGGTTCACAGTTTGTTGGCCTTTCTGCACAGTGCTGTGCACTCTTCCCTTTTTCCTCTGGAAATTCCCCTACCAGGAGAAAATAGAATGCTTCGAAATCATGATGTCAAGAGAGAAGTCTCTGAAAGGTTGGCACATCTCCTGCTGCCTCAGATGTTTCAGATTAGTAGAGGCTTATTTAATTAAACACAAAACAAATACAAAACCTGACCAAGCGAAGGCAGGGACAGCGTGAAGGACCATGCGCTATGGACAAACTGATAGCAGTTGAAAGATCCTATTAATGACAAAAGATTCTGTGGGGATTCCAGTCAGATTTAGGGCAATGTGAATCTGTAGGGTAGTAATGAGGTTGTGTAGCTGGACACCTGTCATTAGAGATGCATGAGCCAGAACTAAGACCTGTGTCAAGAGTTCAGGCACCCCCAGGAAAAGATGCATGGCTGAACTATGGTGTCTTAAGACTTATGTCCTAAGTGCTGTTGTTTAAAAAGAACCTCTGTAACTCAAATAGTTCAACCACCTATTTAAAGCTGGGGCAGCACTGAACTCTGATGAACTTGATCAAAGATTTGTCCAAGTCGAACTCATACAGTCTCCAGGGATGGAGATCTCCCAAACTCTCTGGTGCCTGAGAGCACTCAACAGATAGGCAGTAGGCAGATAGTTTTAGGTTGAAAAATGAGACTGGATTGCCATGTGAGTGGCACGGTTCTGGACCACAACATCTGTCCTGGCACCTTAGGTGTGGGAGTAGGGGCTGGAAGTTTGCACTTTGAGAGCTGGTTTCTGGGACACCTGAGTGCACTGCCCAGATAGGCAGTATGCAGATGGAGTTTTAGGTGACAAAGCAACGGTGGATTGCTATACTGGTGGCGCTGTTCCTGAGGTCACCATGTGTAGGTGATGTTGAGCACCAGCTTTCTGTCCAGGAGCTTGTATGTTTACAAGGAGATGAAGCACATGGGGAATGAGAAAGGATGCAGTCTGTGCAAAGCATGGAGCAGGGCATGTAGTGAAAGATGTAAAGAGGACTTATGCAGCAGGTGTGTTTGGTTCAACTCATTTCTGAACCTGCCTTCCCAACATCCATGAATTCTGCTTTTTCTTATCCAGCAGCTGACATTTAGCATCCTCCCATTTCATTATCTTGGTTATCTTGTTGAAGATGGGCAAATGTGAAACTGTCATGCTCCTTCCACTTTAAAAGGGCGCTGCAGGGCTCATTCCCTGAATGTACCCTTTATTCACTCCACCCCTATTTTCTTTACTGTCCATGTCCCATTTGAAGGGATGTTGAAGCCAACAACTGCTCTTTAGTTCCCAAACTTGTCAAGATTTATGATGTATTAGGTTCTATAATGGATTTTACTCTCATGCTTAGTATACAATGCTAGGTTTTACTTTCCATGCAAAATGTGCTTCAAATGAACTGCTTTTCTGAACTTTGCAGTGCATGGAGTGATTGTGGACCTTCCCTATCCCCAAAGATAGTGAAATGCATCAAGCAGATTGTTTCTTGCGTTCCATAAATGTGTAGTCAGGAGGACTTTGACAACCTCTGAGGCAGAAGGCAGACTGGGTGAAATAATGGTTTTGCTTGAATTTAAATTACTATATAATATAAATTCATCCCTCTGAAACAGACCACTGTTAACAGGGGAAAAACCTTTTCCAAGCTGCTGGGGCCAAGATATGGGCTAAGACCAAATGGAGTTTACTCTGCGAAGATACGGAAATCATTGATAAAGATCATCCAGCCAAAGAAATGTACTCTGCAAGTTATCACTGCTGGCTTGACCTTCCTGCTCCCTAAAAAGTGAATGCTACCCTCAAAGGCACACCAAACAACCAGCAGGAAACCCAAAGGCTAGCATTTGTTTTCACAAAGCATATAACAAAGGCATATAGCAGGTGATTGCTAGCGAAAAAACAACCCAGTTTGTCAGAAGAAAAAGGGTAAAATGTGGCAGCCTAGATGAATTCTTTTTTTTAACTTGAATGGGTTGAAACAGATGAAACATTGTATTTTACTTGCACTGTACCTTACACTTCCTGCTGCAATTGTAAGGAATTCCAGGTAGTTCAACTGGTAATTATGCCTATGAATTTTGACTTGGCTCTGCTGAGTATAGTCAGTGTATTCAGTTCACAAACACTAGCAGTGTGCCTTTTCAGCCAAGAGGCCAATGTTATCCTAGGGTATATCAGGAGTGTGGCCAGCAGGTTGAGAGAGGGGATCCTCCCCCTCTACTGACCCTGAAGCACTGTGTCCAGTGCTGGGCTCCTCAGTACAAGAAGGACAAGGAGGTACTGGAGAGGATCCACCAGAGGCCACAAGGATAATCAAGGTCTGAAGCATCTCTCTTATGAGGAGAGACAGTGGGAGATGAGTCTGTTTAATCTGAAGAAGAGCAGACTGAGAGGATATCTCATCGATGCATGTAAATATCTCAAAGGTAGGTCCCAAGAAGATGGTGCCAGACTCTTTTCAGTGATGCCCAGCAACAGGATAAGGAGCAATGACCATAAACCACAAGAAGTTTCACCTCAGTTTGTGGAAGAACTTCTTTACATTGAGGGTAGCAGAGCACTGGAACAGGCTGCATAGGATGGTTGCAGTGCCTCACTCTTTGGAGACATTCTAAACCCACCTGGACGTGTTCCTGTGTAACCTGCTCTGCGTGGCCCTGCCTTGGCAGGGAGGTTGGACTGGATGTTTTCCAGAGGTCTTTTCCAAACCTAATGATTCTGTGATTCTGTGGTATTTTAGCACATTAGGAAGAAGGGTTCATTTTTATACCAAGGAATTGCTTCAGTCTGTGAGAATATTTTCCAAGGAAATATTGAATGTTAAAAACACACTATCATTTTTTCACTTATTTTAAGGAAATTCTCCAAATACTAAGGCATGTGCACGCAATACAAGGTGTATATAAACAAGGAATATATGCATACGTAACACAAAACAGATGCTGACATACAACTTCAAGGAACTCATGCAATGAAAGTCCACCCAGGAAATTGGAGGCATCATCTTCCTTCAAGAAATGTGACAAGTGCTTTAATAACACATGATGCACAGGGTATACCTTGGGGTCCAGAGGTCCCAAACAGTGTGGATGTAATACAAAAGCTCAAGTAAGACCTGTGGTAATGGATTCTACATCAGTTTGAGTACAAATTGTGTGTAGTTCTGAATGGAGCACATAATTAATATCTTTACTGTTATTTGCATAGCAAGTAATAATAAGATATAACTGAAGTTATTCAGGTAGTATTTTAATCCAAATGTGACATTTGACTCTGCTTTTTGAAGAGAATGCTTCCAGCAATTCTCTGTAGTCTTCTCACAAATGTCCTTTAAATTTTATAAATATTAATGCATCTATAAATATATTTTTATGCATAAATAGAGCTTTGGGTTCTTTCTGTATCCCTGTAACTCAAACGGGGTAACATCTGTCAGAACAGATTTAGGAAAGAAAGCATGCTTAGGCAAACTGCTATAGAAGAGGATTATGTGTGGACAGTAGTTAGTGCGTACATTAAGAAAGTCAGTGAGAAAATCATCAAGGATGTAGTTGGTTTGGTTTAAGCCTGGCAGATGTTAATGTAAAATGCTGACTGAAGCTCAAAAATATAAAGGTCTGCAAGAATTTGTGGTTGTCAACTTAGCCATGCAAGAATCATTGCCTGACTGTAGCTAATAGTTTCTAGCTTTGTAGGTAGTTTTTCTTGTTTCTCTCTGATTTGTAAACCTGGGAGGGAAAGTGCAGACCAAAAGGAAGACTTAGTCTCTAGTAACCCATCCAATTGAATCACCATTCTGAGAAAACTGCATGATAAACAAAAATGAAAATACATTTAAATCTTCCAGTTCCTGAAGTGGGTATCTCACAGTGGCAGATCCCACATCCCTTCTTGCACTGCTTCTTCAGATGAAATGAATAGCCACTTTCTCACAGATCCAGAATTGCTGTGCTGAACAGGAATGGCTGGCATAAATGATCTGTCCATATAAAGAGGCACAGAAGATGCTGTCATATAACAAAACCCTAGGAAGTTAAAAGATATGTCTTAATGATGTCCTGGTAATATCACATGATTGATATTTAGACCATTTGTAATAATTTTCCACTGTAATGTAGAGTTATTTCCCCCTTGGAAATACTTTACTTGTGCTAGGTGGTCCCTTTGTCATGTTCATGTGATTGAGCTGTACTTTGCCACCCTTTGTTCCTTATACAGGACATGAATCTGAAGCTCTATAGCAGACACTATAGTCTCCATGCTTCTTCATAATTGCTCATGTGACAAGCACGAGGAAGTAAAAGGAAGCACAAGTCTCATATAATTTAGTAGGGCGCACTGGATAGAACTGCACTGGTCCTAATCTATGAAGGCTTACCAATTTGTGGCTTCTTTTGAAAAAGCTGTTCCATCCTCCCAGTACCAGCCACTCCTTTCGGATATGTATGATAATCCAACCCAGTAAAACTGTGAATCCTGTGGCAGAGAAACCTGTAGGTATGAGAAAATCATCACAATAATATTTCAAAAATGAGACCTAAGTTCCTGTAACTTCATGAAGGTTCTGCAACCAAAGGAGGTAACTCGTACTCAATAGGAGAGTGATCTGTTCTTCATGCTTGTTTTCCATGAGGCAGTACTGACTGCTCTAATTATAGGATCATTCAAATACCATTGTTTATTGAATTGCCACAAGAGAAATATACCCCTGATCTGCAAAAACACTGCTTTTTAAAAGAAAAGGAAAACCTGGTCTGCCTTTAGGTGTCTGCACTGCCTTTAGACATCTGCAATTTAGATATACTTACGAGAGCACTATTTAAGCGACAATTGGAGTCAGCAGAGATGTGGCCAAGAGCTCCAGTGGAGCATGGCAACTGATCCACCTCACCCAGTGGGAGTCCTACTGAAGACTTACTATTTGCCAGAGCTCCCACTGACTGTTGATGCAGCCTGAGGAAGTAGCTCTGAAGTTGCAGGCCACTTACACTGTAGATGCCTGAAGGTAGGTGAGATAATTCCCAACCTAGAGGGCAGAGTCTGTGACCTAAATACAAGCCTCTCATACCTTTTAAGACACTCCAACCAGTCTGAGGTCTTTACATATGGCTGAGAGACTTTACATATGGCTGAGAACCTGTGAGAGAACTGTGCCTTGCTGAGGCATTGTTTGGAGCTTGAAGAGATAATTTCAGATTGCTCTAGAAACTTATGCTTAGGCACTGGAATAATTCCATAGGTATCTAAGTGCTACCTAAAAGATTCCTCAGCATCTTAGACCTTTCATATCATCCAGATATTCTGCTGCTGCTTAGTAGCATGTCTAGGTACTCATCCGAAATCTAAAATTCACAGCTGGCTTAAACTGCTCCTGCCTCAGCCTGGCTGCAGCTGCCTATACCAAACATTGAAGAACAACCAAGCATCTGGACATCTGGAATGAAATTATCCGGGGATTTATATAGCACATCAAAACAATTGCTTGAATTCAACATTGTAGTTGTGGTGTTCAGGTGTCTCCCAACAGTGGGAACCATGATTTTAACCTCAGGATGCAGCTAAACACAATAATAAGTCATTTGTCCACTTTCTATTTTGTCTCTGATATGATTTTCACTTAAATCTCATCTGGTTTTCATTAAAAAAAAAAAAAATAAATCCGAAAGGCCATCCTTTATGCCTTTAAAAATAATAGCTGAGAACTCCAGTCTGAAACTAACTCCATAAAGCAAAAACAGAGAGATTTTCAAGGAAGCTTGTTTCCTTTTCAAAGTTTTACATAGCAAAAAAAAAAAAAAAAAGGTTATTTGGATTTTGTGTAAGCTTAATATATTTTGGAAAAATGTTTCCCAGATGTATGTGTTCGAAAAGAGAAAATACAATCTTGACAGCAAATTAGAGAGTTTTCAGTAGTCATCAAAACCAACCCCAAATTCATAAGACTACTTTAAATTATTAATTCCCTAAAGTCCAAGGCTGTCTAGTGTTTGTGCCACCATTAACAGCACTCTGTGAGGGTGCAACACAAGGCCAGAAAACAACCTTTTATAGTCATTTTGCACTGCAGCAATGCAAATGAGAGTACCATGGTGAATCACACACTCTCTAGATTTCATGGTAGATGTGAATTTGATGTCGGGAGCCTTCAGTAACAAAACTTGTGGAAAAAGAGAATGAAAACATGCATTCTGTGTCCTGGGTCTCTCTTCTCCATGCTGATAATATAACATTTATTTTCTCTTTGAAAACCTAAGTATTTGCTAACAAGGGTACTTTATGCAATGGCTTATTCTATTTACCATAATAATAGCACACAATTTAGAAAGCCTTGCAAGTCATGACAATGTTGTGACTTGCAGGAAGGCTGCTTGACCAGGGAAACTTAAACACATGCACTGTAAACAACCCAACTACTTTCTGCCTGTGTGAAAACACATCACATAAAGAAATGCACGAGGTTAAAAGCATAAAAAAAAGATGTACCATCTTTGCTTTGTCTTTTAGCACAAGAAGAGTGGAGTTTCTTGAGGAGCAGAACTCTTGACTTTGCTTCCATGTTTTCTTCTGCTTTGAAATGTAGAAGCAGTTGTCACCTCCATTGTTTTGCCAGCTTGCTGGACAGAGGGCACATTTTGTTTCTAGAAATCAGAAAGAGTATTATTCAGGCTTTGTGAGGCATACACATCTTTAGCTACTGGCTTGACTGAGGAAAGATTAAGGGGAACCATGAATCAGCTGAGCTCTTGAGAGGCAAGAGACAAATTGTTTTGCATGTTAGTGTACACATATCCACACCTCAAACACTACCACAGTTAAAACCAGACATGAACCAGCCAGATCTTTTCACTTCGATTTTATAGTGTCTCAGAAAATTGGCTCTGTAAAGGGGGTGATTTGTGTTTATTTACGTAACAACCACATTTACCATTCTTCTCCTTCCCTTCAAAACATAATGCTTCCCTCATTTGCTGCAGCTTCTTTCCTTCCTCAGGATCCTTGGAAACCTGAAAAACTGAAGGGTATGAAAGTGCTTACCAAAGATTGGTTTTATAAAAATTGTAGCTTTAATTGTAGCTTTAGTTTGTAGCTTTTGACTTTCTTTTCTTTTTATCTACTTTATTTATATTTCCACCATCATGTGTACATCATCCACATTTTCTTAACCAGGAGGGCTGTGCAGCACAGGAAAAGGTCACCTGGGAAGGTGGAGGCATCTCCACCCTTGAAGTTTCTCAAAGGTCATCTAGACAAAGCTACAGGTGAGTTGTTGATAGTCCACCTTTGTATGGTGGGGAGAAAAGGGAGGGTGTCAGACTAGAAACCTGAAGAATTGCCTCTGAGCTAACATTGCTGTGATACCGTGGACCACCTTGAGTCCTGGGTGCTTGCAACTACTTCCTTCCTGCCAAAAAGGAGACGAGGATTCTGTATCTCTGTTTCCAAATGTATTGGCATCATATTTGGTTGTTCATTGAAATGTTGCTGTGGAAAATCTGCTGTAATTGTAGACAAATGGACCATTCAGAGTGCTTCTGTGACAGAATTGTCCTCCTTGCAAAAACCTTGGAATCCAAGAAAAAAGAGAGAACTGCAGCTGTGAAATATTATGGTACGAGGGGTTGAGGAGGCACCACTACCTTGATTGCATGGCTAATGAGGTGAGCTACTACTGTGGAAATTAAACATTTCAGATATGGGCTAGGGTTAAGAGTTAGGGGTTAGATTTAGGGTCAGGGCTAGTCAGTGGTTAGGATTAGGTTTTACGGTGAAGGTTAGGGTTAGGTTTAGAGTTCTGGATTAGGATTAAGGTTGGGGTTAGGATTAGGAGGAGATTTGGGGTCACTATGATTAGAGTTAGACATTAGATGCTAGTGTTGGGGTTATGTTTAGGGTTATAGTTTAGGATTACACTTGGAGTTCAGTTTAAAGATAGGGTTAGGGATTATCTTTAATGTTAGGGTAATTGAGTTTAGGATTAAGATTAGGGTTTAGTTTTAGGGTTAAGGTTAGTTAGGTTTAGGTCTTGCATTAGGATTAGTGTAACCCTTATGGTTAAGGAACTATAAGTGCAGATAGTAGCGATCCTGAGTGACTTGTGTTGGCATTCAGCTGTGTGGGTACTTCTGTGGGAGAGCTGCACTGTTGTCCTTCTTGCTTTATTATTTTCACTGGGGGAGCAGGGGCAGTTTGCAGGGAGAGAAGAAGCAGCCATACATCTGAAATTCACTCCCAGAGCAGCATCCTGGGACACCATGGTACTTACACAGGGCGAGCAGGGCTACCAGCCCCAGCAGCAGCACCAGGCACAAAGCAAAGAAAGCGAATGCCACTGGTCGCCATATGGAAGATGAGGCAGAGTCTCCTGGGACAAACGATAAATACATTCAGCAACAGAAGTAACAGCTCTTCTCTCCATGCAGTGGTGTTACCTCCTCTCTAACAACACCAGTTCATCTTCATTGTAGAATCATAGAATACTTAGGGTTCGAAAGGACCTTATGATCATCTAGTTCCAACCCCCCTGCCATGGGCAGGGAGTGACACCATACACTAAACAATCCATGTCACTCAAGACTCTGTCCAACCTGGACTTAAACTTAAACTGTCAGAGATGGAGCATTCACAACTTCCTTCTGCAGAGCCTCTTTTTAGCCTTAATGCAATTTTTGTAATCACTGTTCTGAATTTCCTAGAGTAATTTTGAGAAAACCTGTGCTTATCCACTGAGAATATTTATTAACTAAGGCTCAAGTGTTAGATTAAAACTTCTTCTCATGACACAGGTAAACAGATTAGATTTTGCTGTTCTCACTGTCCTGGAAATAATAAAACAATCCCTATGACTTCTTCATGTTAAAAAGTAAAATTTATCAACTAGGTTTGGATAATTACTTCTGGAACCTGTGATTGGGATTTCTAAATAATTACGGTGTTTGTACATTACACTGTCCATGTTTCTTCAGGCTCTTTCTTCAAATTTCCATTGTGATTCGATGTCTAATTAGGATTATAGTGTTCCAGAATTTTACAGCTGACTATCCATACATATATATATATATACTTATATATATACTTATATATATATATAAAATATATGCATTTTTCCTTCTTGAGAAGCAGTGTTTGACAGTTTTCTGTGATTCTCATAGTATCTATTCCAGAGAGTTCAGATTAATTGAAAAGGATTACACATATCGAGTTTTTTACTGGAGTCCAGTGCATAAGAGCAAGCACCTCCAGGGACCCTTTTGTTAGGTGAAAAGAAACACTCTTCAGAGGTGCCCAGAAGTCCAGATAGACTTGGCAACTAAAATTTACATAAGCCAGAGTAACAGGAGATGACCCTAACCCTCATCAGATAATGTAATTTGAAGAGACTGTAAATGGTGCCACATTGAGGTGGTTACTGATATGCTGGAGGCAGGGCTTCCTTTTAAAAGGGTCCTAAAAATCCTAGGAATGGGCTGTAAGTGCAACAGCTTTACAAAGGCAAATATGAGATCTGGCATGTGTAACAATACAACTCCATGCATGAGTACAGGTAGGAGACTAGAATGAAATTATGCTTCAGGGTCCTGATGGACAAGTTGAATGTGACTCAAGTGTGTGTTTGTGGCAGTGGACTTCAAGAGAGCAAACTTTGGCCTCTTCAGGAACCTTCTCAGTAAGGTTCCATGGGATATAGCCCTAGAGGGC
>JAOEHX010018000.1:0-18314 GCA_025448015.1 Bolborhynchus lineola | reverse complement strand
ATCTTCAAAAAAAAAAAAAAAAAAAAAAGAAAAACAAACAAACAAAAAAACCCCAAAGAAATAGAAAAGCATATCGAAAACACTTAAGACCACAAACATTGAGGTGACATCATGGCTTACACTAGTCTTTTACCACAGATAATAATTACCCTCCCCATTTACGTATAATCTTTAATATTCTCATACAAAACATTCAGCTTCTAGAAATGAAATATGATCTGCATACCTGCTGTCAAGGTTTTTACAGTTATGAACAAAGTCAGTAAGTTGAGATAATGAAAACATAGCATTTAGTACTGGGGTGGCCACTTCTGGGCAGTTTTCCACATCCAGTCGATGAAGGAATTCCAAAACATCCCCCTCAGTCATTTGTAACCAGGCTTGAAGCAGCTTCTTTTTTATTACCTCCTTAACAGCATCTAATAATACAGGAATTTAAAATGTTAAAGGTCAAGAAAATACCAAATTTCCAATATACTTCCATAAAAACATTTTTTATGGAAGGCTTTATGGCAAGAAGTTATTATACTGTCAAACTTAACATCACCTTGAGAAGGAAAAAAAAAATATAAAAAAAAAAAAAAAAAAAAAAAAAAAAAAACAAAAAAAAAAAAAAAAAACAAAAAAAACATTACCAATCAAGGAAAACAAAACTTGGGAGGTAAAGATGTGAAAAATTTCTTCGCCAAAAGTTTTGTCAGTCTTTGGAAACGGCTGCCCAGCGAAGTGGTGGAGTAACCATTCCTGGAAGTATTTAAAAGACTTGTTGATGTGGAGCTTAGGGCCATGTTTCAGTGGTGGGCTTGACAGTGCTAGGTTATTGGTTCGACTCGATGATCTTAAGGGTCTTTTCCAACCTAAACGACTCTTCTATTCTATGAAAGAACACTTGATTTGCCTGTGCGCGCAGCCTGTCGCTGCTTCAACATATCGGGCCGTCTGTCGGACGCCGGTGGAAGTGCAATTAGGTACTAAGCAGAAAGCCAGTAATCCCCGGCCAGAACACCAGGGGTCATTCCACTCTTTATCTCCACCTAAAAGATTTCTCAGCACAGCAGCGCTAGCCGCGTCTCTCCCCTTCTCCTCTGCCTTCCGACTGCCTACAATAAACCTGAACTGCAAATAAGGTTGTGTTTAGACAGGAAAGTGGTGGGAATTTCGTCTGAGTAAAGACAGGAGGATCTATCCCGGTGGAAAGGCTTTTGAGTGGTTTACAGTATTTGCCTGTAATTGTACACATTCCTTGAACAAATCACATCCACCCATTTATTATCCATGCTAAACAACGCAGTAGGTCTCATACACAGGTGTGTCACTCACCCTGCTCCAGGCTAGAGACATCCACAATGGAATGTATTTTTTCCACCCAGAGTTTGGTTTTGTTAATGCAACGTCAGAGGTGACCAGTTTGGGGAGATGGGGAGAGAAGGGGATGAGAGAAAAAATAAGCTGAACAAAATGTTCACACAAACTTGGAATTAAATTACCAAGAACAGGTGTTTGCTTTCTCCCCAACATGTACAAAACAGTGATGGATTATTTTTTTTTTTAATAATAATTCTTATTCTAGATTTAAGTAATTCTCTATGCGGTGACGGTTTGATATAGAAGGCATGAAAATCAATGGGAACTTTCCCTGGGCTTTGGATCGTGCCACGTGTGTCAGCTGGATTTATTTATCACTGGAGTAGTAATGAGGAATAGATTGAGGCTCAAATACCTAAGGCTTTGCTTCTTGTTAAAGCAGATTACACATCCAATAAATGTGCACCTCCTGTCAACTAGCATGAGTGCTTTCCACATCAAACGCAAGGTGTTTGAGGCCCAGAACCCCACAGGGACAGAGGTGCAAGTTTAGGGGAAGGTAAAAACTGCACACACACATTGTGTGCTGCTTTTCTATGGCTGTGGATTTCATGTCATACATGAACAATGCAGTACACAGGATAGATGTGCTTTAGGCAAGGAACTGAGTGCTAAAGCCCAACCATACCCACCAGAAAGTTAACCCTTTCCTTCCTGATCTTCCTGTGTACTTCACCAGGAAATGTGTAGGTCACTCTTCTACTGCATCTCTTTTTTTATCCCCCAGAGTGAATGGCTGGAAAGAGAGATCCTCAGTTCCCAGTGTATACCAACACGTGAGTTTTGCTGTTCTCACAGCCTAACATTTATTTGTTATAAAAGGCTCTGGTGCCTCAGTCCATGTCTGTCCAGCACTTACACAGATAATGTAGCCTGAAGCCTTTAATGGATGCCTAAGATTACACCATGTCGGCACTCACTCCCTGGCTTGTCTGAAAGTTTTTCATCATCTTGGCCAAAAGATTCTATTCTCTTCAGCCCCCAGAAACATCAGGCAACCCCTGTGCAATTTATTGCAGTTTATAGTTTCTCCATATGGACGTCACTTCCAAAATATTCATGAGAAAAATTAGTCATTTACAATAAATGTTACATTTTTACAAGAAAATGGATCAGTCCTTTATTAACCATCTGGATTTTTTCAGCACCACTTCATAATGGAGATGAGCCTGAACACCTGATCTAAACCCTCTTCTGACTTTTGGAGAATTTCAGATCCAAGTTCTTGAGGGCTGTGACTGTCTTCGAGTCTTCTACAGCTCTGAGCACATTGTTGGCACTTAAGAAATAAACAATAGTAATCCAAATCTGGACCAGAAATTAATGGGTAGAGTGTATCTGTACTTTCTAAAAAATGTATACATCTTCCACCTTACCTATGCTACATCAAATGTAATGCCTATTGTAACCATAAATGTTTGCAATGAGAAAATACAACCTCTAGTTCATAGCTCACAGCTCACAGGTTTCCAGAGAAAAGCACCATCTATCATGGTAGCTGCAGCCATAATCCAGAGGTAAGAATTGGGATGATGAAGTGGCTTTCATACAAGCTCTGCAGGGCAATGATAACTTGAACTATGGCAGCACTGACTGCAAAGCCCACTGGTGCTGGGGCCTAGCTTTTGGCTAGGTACATCTAGCAGGGAAGGATCAAGCTGCATATGGTGGCATAAGGGAAATATGAGCTAGTGGCTGTGTCTCACTGCAGAAACTGAAGCAATTGTCTCTTTCATTCCCAGCTCTCAGAAAGGACAGAGAAGGTGGCTTACCCAGGCTGGATATACAGGGATATAGCTTTGCATGAGCACTCTCAAGACAATGAGCGCATCACGTAAGGAAAGGGATCTTAGCAGCTTCCTCTGACAAAGTTATCACCTGCCAAACGTACGTGATGTTTCTACTAACATCACTGCTGCTTTACATGAACAGTTGACCTGGGGTTTAGGCTGCTGTCTGGAAATGTTCCGATTTGTAAACTACAAGACAAATAATTGAAAAACGTCTCACACTGTCTTCCCTCAGGAAAGAGAAGTGCCCATATTTAATAAGGACAGGCCTGAATGAAGCAGTACAGTAGCATTTATTGTAATCTATATTGCTTTGGTCTAAAAGCTATGCTATATTTTCCTTAGCATCTGCTTTTGGATATTTGGCCTTCTATGTACTTCACAGTGGAAATGAAGAAACGGTGAAAACTTCTGGCAGTTTGCAGAGAACAGAAGGAGAGAACATAGATGGAAAAGTGCTCCAGCAGAGGTGGAGTAATGGCATCAGATATACAAGGGGAAGTCACAGGAAACAATGCAATCTAACTTGTTCCAGCTGCCTGAGCAATCACAGGGACACTGCCAGATGTAATATAGCTCTGGTTAGCATGAGCTGAAATGTGGGATTGCCTCCAAAAACAAGGACAGAGAGAAGTAGCAGCTTGTTTGTGAACAAAAGACCTAAACTACTTGGTTGCTAAAATACACTCAAAGGAGGTATCTCTCTCTTTGCCCCATGTACAAATTGCATCTAATCTGGGGGAAAGACAAATGAAAAAAAAAGTAATCCAGTTTTTGGTTGTGCTGATTTCCTATGGTAAACATTGGAGACTGTGCTAAATAGAGAGGAGAGCTTGGGGAGTGTTATTTCGGTTATGCAGCAGTTGCGTCCAATGTTTTAACAAACTACTGCTGCTGTGCTTGAGAAACTGCATTTTTAAAATGTGAATCAACCAGGATGATTCATAGGAAGAGTGCAGCTCTGAGATCCCCTCTGTTAGGTGTAGGGTACATTGGCGGTCATTTCCCCTGATTACACTGCAGGATGGAGTGACTGAGTTACCTTGGGACTTGTTACCTAAGATACAAATGGCCAAGGACTATGGTGACTGAGCCCAGTCTATGTGGCCAAGAAGGAGAACAAATATTCTTATTCTGAACTCCCTTCTACTGGGAGTTCTATCTCGAATCACTTTATACTATGTTCAGTCATACCTCTGACTGCTGAGTTTACATTTCCCCCAGGCCATTTAGTCAATGAAGAAAACCCAGAAGGACCATGTAGATCAAATTGCCTAATCTGTCCCATCACCTGCTTGCATTCCCCAACTTGAAAGAGTACGGGTAGAGTACAAAGTGGACAGGACAAGCATAAATGTGAGTGTTTCTCCAGAAATGTTTTGCAGAAGGGCCTTGCAGTAAGGAAGGATCATTCTGCCTCGGTTTCCACAGCACATTAAGACATACCTTCAATATGTCTTTCCATTTTTAACTTGCTTTTTTGTTTTACTGTTTTCCCTATGAGGGCAGGATCCAGCTGTCACATTTGCTTGAAGTAGCAAGTCAATCTGTATAATATGGTTTGAATGAAAGGTGTAGCTCCATTGTAATTCAAAGCATTTGGCAGTGTTTGCCATTATTGGTCTGTATTAAAAAGACAAAGTAGGAGGAGAGAGGAAGCATTATTTTCCCCGTTTTACAGAAAGAAAGGAAGACATGGGGAACTCAGAAAATTTACTTACTCCAGGGTCTTGATCCAGCTCTATTCTTTCTCTGAGGCAGAAGTCAGCTCTGAGGAGGGTGGCAGGTACTGCACTATCATGTGCCTCCCACTCATCACTGTTCTCAGCTAGGAAAACGGGGCAGGACCAGATCGCTCAGCTTTGCAAGACAGTGAAAAAAAAAACCAAAAGCAGAGTTAATCCTTCAATGTAACAACAGAGCAGGCTTCAGCAGCAAAATCCCTACTCTGTTTGCGGTTTCTGAGCACTGCTGTGGTTGTCCTTCCTGCAAATATGATCAATTATCATATACTTGTTAACATTTATAGATGCTGCCACATAATGTAGATATGGCTGTTACTTCCCCCACAGCCACAGTCTATTTGAAGGATAAAAGCTGTTGCATTCTTACAATCAAAATGCCATCAGTCTTACGAGTATCAGATTTGAGTTGAGTTCTTGTCACAGAAACGCTTTACATTTATCACCTGGCATGTGCCACCTCTGTGCCCTTTTTCCCAGGGACACCACTTCTGTGGAAATATTAATAAATGACAAATTGCATTTGTGTAATCTTGTGAGATGTTTTGACTACCATAGTTGTTCCATAGCAGTTCATTAAAGGACACGTAAAGTATTTAAGTTTACATTTTACAAGAAGATCAGGAATGCCCTAGCTGATAGCTTTCTTTCTATTGAGCATCTGTTTCGTATTTTTTTAACGGCTTACAGCAGTGGTTGGCCAGTTCTGTACTAATAGTTGATGTTAACTGAATCAAAACATTGTAATTTTTTAACAAAGGTTAGAGAGTGTCCTTCTAACACAGCTTCCTATGGCTGCAACCAGCAGTATCTGTGTATCAACATCTGGTTTCAAAATATTAAAAATTATAAACACTTGCAGATAAAATCCATCTGGCCTTCCAAAATTCTACATCTGCATAATTTTGCTTTCCTTTTAAAAACCAAACACAGTCTTAGTTTAGTCCTGCTACGTTACTGAAGAATCTTCCTTCTTCTAAATGTGGGGCAAAGCCTATGGTCAAGTTTTGTTGGAAGCATCTGTCTGTATCTGGCCAACTGTTGTGTCTAACGTCAGACATATTAGTAAGTGATAAGCGGAAATTCCTTGCTTGATTAGCATACGGTATCTGATTGAACCAGAAGGGAGGCTGCAATGAGGAAATCTCGGTGAACTAAAGGAGCAGTGGTGTTTGCAGCGCTGGCTGCGATTAGGGTTTTAAAAGCTGTTTTCTTGCTGCCCATCTGCATTGTGTCAGTCCCCTCAAAGACAGCACCCAGCCTGCAGGATTGCTGCCCAGTGCAAATGCAGTCATGATTTGTGATTCACGACTTTGATCCAATGTCCCAGGCTTTCTCAAGCAGCATATTCCTTGGCTCTAACACCCTGCAGACAGGTCTGCAATGCTGCAAGGGTCAGAGCAGTGGAAGGGAGACCACCTCTTGTCCTTTTGGCCAGAGATACTTCCTGTGGGATGACTGCTGCTGCCGTGACTAAACAACACCGGACTACTTCCTCTGGCTTGTCTCCCCATCCTTTTCATTTTCCATGCCAATTCAAAGAGATCTGTACTGTTGAGACCCTGACTGCTTCACCCAGATGGAAAGATGATTTATATTTCATACACACAGAGAAATAACAAGTTATTCTTACTCAGATAACTTTATGCAGAATATGAAATGTCATTGGTTTCATTAGCTTTTAATTAATGGTGCTACTTAGTGTTCAGTGTCATGTATATAAAGGAATACTGAAATTAATAATAACATATTGAAATTAATAGAAGTGTGGGAGGTACGTATTCCAAGTTCAGTCAAAGTCAGAAGTTCATCTTATCATTTTTTTTTGTGCCCCTCAAGGCTCTAATTTGCAGTGAAACAGTATTTTTCCCTGAACATTTAAAAAACTGAACAGGTTCCAGTAAGCTCTGATGACAGGACACTGAACAGGCCTTTCACCCCCAGCTGTAGTGCTCCAGCTTAAAGCTGAAGAGGTAATCAAGATGGGAATTAACACTTACTTCACTCTTCCAAGATTTTACTGGCTCTAATAAGAGCATAACAGGAACAGAGAGCATTTTTCAGACTAGGAAAATGTCCCAGAGAAGTCACTACAAAGATCCATACTTCGACTTGGCCCTTGGTTGATAGATACCTAGGCACCCCATGGTCTGTTGCATAATTTGCCAATCAGAAATACATCCAGGATCATGGCCATACTTGGATAGGATGGTTGGCAACAGCAGCCCCACTCACCTGCAGCAGCCACGGGAAAACCAAGATGGAGAAGGCAACTCTTCCCTTTCTTGAATGAGATCTGAAGCAGATCCCTTTTCTCACTGTTCACAGCTAGAGCTTCCTTCCCTTTCCATACATATTTTGAAAGAAATTGAAGCAAAGCTTACCTACATTCTGAGATATGTGATATTTTAATATTGATTAAAATTATTTTGTTTTCAATCTCAGCAGTCAAAATAGAGTTTGCTCCTCAGTGAAAGAACTCAGGAAAACGTAGGTATTGCCTTGGGCTTCTTAATGACCCTGAGCTACCAAAGTCACAAAACACAACCATCTCAGCAGTATCCCTGTGCCACACTGGAGTTTAATTAATTTCATCATTTGATAACCAAACAGTTTGATAATTTGATAGCCACACATAATTTTTAGGATGGCAAGTAACATCATCAGAAGCATCATCTCTTGTTTTCATCTCATACAATTAACATTTTTTCACTGTTAATCTTCAAAGTCTTTCCTTCTCTTCTCCTCTTCACTAATTTCATTTTACCTGTGTTCTTTTGTCTTCCCTTTTCCCAAAAAGAACATTTTCCTCCATTGCAAACCCAGTAATTTTACTGTGATAAGGGCAAGTGGTTAGACAAAGATGGGAATGACCATTTTGTTTCCCATCATCAGCTGAGGAAAAAGAGTTCAGAAGATATATGAATTAATTTATTTAGTATTGTCCGTGAAGGAAATCAGAACCAAATTATGTTCTGTTTTTCTGGGGGAGGAGGGAGTAGATACTCAGAATGCTCTTAAGTTGTGGCTGCTGCTTCTGAACACCCGCTATCCTGCCTCACTCCCATTGCTCAGAGGTGCACAGGGCTCCACTCATTCTAGTTTGGCTGGGCAGCTGTTTCAATTTAAGAAAAATTTATTTTCCTGAGAAAAACTCCTGTGGGTATGAGAAGCTAGTGAACAGTGTGACAGCTGTTGTCACCCCCATCAGGGAGAGATGCTTGGAGTCCCTAAACGGCAGGTACTGAGTGCCAAAACTGGGCATGAAGCTACAAGATAAGTCAGGATTCAGGATTCAGAAGCCAGAATCTTAAGCAGTTATTTCCTTGTTGATGCGAATCTGCAGAGCTTCTCTTCCCAAATGAAATGCAAAGGTTTCACCTTGTGATCCTGAGAAACAACATCACAGTGGTGAAAGCAGTTCTTGCCCTGACAGTCATTGGAAAGAAAAGATTTGGAGACGGCATTTTGGGCATCCTAATACGTCTATCTATTTTTTAAATATAGATAAAAAAATTAACAATTAAATTAATAAAATATTAAATTTAATAATGTAGTCTTGCCCCTACAGTTTGCATCACAGATACCTTTATCTATTTGGCATGATTTCAACAAAACATGATTGGCCTGCATAGAGGCGTATGCCCGTGTTGAGACAGAGGGAGTACTGCCTGGAGCTACAGACTTACTACCAATTCTTTTGTTCGTGCAGACACTTAGATAAAACTGAATTAATTTGAGATTAAACTTAGCCAACTTTATGGTCATTATTTTTTCTGTTGAATAAATTTGCTACCATCCATGTTCACAGAGAAAAGGACGTACAGGCAATATTAGATGTTTTATTTGATATCTGAGAATAATCAAGTACACTGCATATTTGATTGTGTCTAATGTTGAAACAGGAGTCTAAGAGTTATTTGTTGAATCAAGACAGTGAAACTCTGTCATGATCTCTGTAAGAATAAATGTTATCAGCACTGCTTAAATACATTGGTGAAACTGTGTGAGGCATAAATAATTGTATAACTACGTGTCATAAACAATCTATGAAAACAAAATATCTTCACCAAAATACTTTGGTTTTCCTAGGCAGCTCACAAAAAGGCAAAGAACCAAATAAGATGATTTACTGTTACTTATTCTCTTGCTCTTGTAAGGTTTTTTTTCCTTTATTTAACAGCAACCATTTTGTTTTTTTTTTCTGTTGAGACTAATAGCAATAGTATGATTTCCGCAGTAAGGAAACAAATCCATTTTGCAGAGTAATGTTGTAAGAACTTATCCATGCTCTCTGACAAGTAGATAGCATTAGCATTTATGTTTCCTATCTGATAGCATTGTTTTATTATGGAATTCTTGTTGCTTTGTAAGGCTTCTTGGTCTGACCTCAGGATCCCTGAAGAGTGATGACTTAAAATAATTTCAAATAAGGCTCTCTGAAAATAAAAGCATGCATTAAGAAAATTATACTGGCTTCAAATTAATCTGTTCAAATGTCCAAGTTGCTGCAAATCAATTTTAAATTGTGCAGAAGCATTTAAAAAATAAATATATTACCTCTTTAGTTGTAATTTCCATAGTCTGCTTTCACTCACACTTTGGTCATTAGGGAAAGGCTCTCCTTCCCCTTCTATGTTAATATATGTCAGAAAAGAAAAAGTATTTCCAAGCTATAACTCAGAGGAAGAGGATATATATGTGAATATACAATTCAGTTGTTTGGAGAATTTATAGATGCTTATGGGTATGAACACTCAAGCCAATAGTAAGAGCTAAAAGCCTTAATTATTCAGTGATGCACTTAGTTAAGCCCTTCATTTCTCATTCAGTAGCAGATTCCTGTCCATTCCATTTGTATTAAATGTTCCTTCAATTGTACAAATTCAGTCTTACAGTAAAGGAATGAATTTCCTGTTCTGGGTAAATATGTAACCCCTTGAAGATCATTTACACTTGTAAATTAGCTTGGCACAAATGTAGGTAGAAAACTAAACTGCATAACTATTTCTGTGTAATTCCACATGTAGATGTTGTTATTGCTCATTAAAATGGTCCACTAGTGGGATTATTCAGGAATGCTCATCCAGAATTGCAGCTTTGCAAAAAGAAGATCAGATGAAACACCATGTTTGGAAAGGTCCTTCTGATCTATATTCAAATCACATAAACCAGAAGAGAAGTCAAGACAGCCAAATAAAATGAGATGTGCACATTGTCTTAGGCTGACAGAAAATTATTGAGAGTTTCCCAAAGCTCAGCAAAGCCTCGATTCTTTAATTCCAAAGCATTTCACTCAGTTTTGCAGATTTGCTGCAGTGAGCGTGTACTAATGATGAGATCAGAACTATGATTCATTGAAACCAGCTCTGCTCTCACTTTCTCACACGTTACCTCTCCTCAGGATAGCTAACAGAGGCTGATGAGAATGTAAAGTGCTTGCACCTCATACACAGAAATTATATTGACCACTGTATTACTTGACAATCAGCAAGTTTGCCAATGACACTAAGTTCATCATGTAGCTCGGCTGATACACTGGAGATAAGGGATGTCATCCACAGGGCCCTTGACACTCTTGAGAGGGGGGCCAATGCCAACCCCTTGAATTTCAACAAAACAAAGTACAAGGTCCTGCACCAGGGTCGGGGCAATCTCAAGAACAGGCTGGCTAAAGAATGGATTGAGAGCAGCCCTGAGGAGAAGTACTTGGGAATGTTGGTCAATGAGAAACTCAACATGACCTGGCAGTGTGCACTTGCAACCCAGAAAGCCAGCCATACCCTGGACTGCATTAGAAGGAGCATGACCAGCAAGAATGTCAAGGGAGGTGATTCCCCCCCTCTATCCCACCTTTGTATATCCCCACCTGGAATACTGCATTCAGCTCTGGGGACCCCAGCACAAGAGGGACACAAACCTACTCAAGTGAGTCTCAAGAAGGGCCATGAAGATAATCAGAGGACAAGATGAGTGCCTCTCCCATGAAGACAACTGGAGAGGGCTGGGTTTGTTCATCCTAGAGAAGATAAGGCTCTGAGAAGACTTTATAACAGTCTTCCAATAACTAAAAAGAGCCTACAAGAGATCAGGAGGGGGCCTTTCTACAAGGGGATGTAGTGACAGAACATGAGGGAATGGCTTTAAGCTGACAGAGGATAGATTAAAATTAGATATTAGGAAGAAATTCTTTTCTATGAGGATGCTGAGACACTGCTGCAGATTTCCCAGAGAAGTTATGGATGTCCCATTCCTTGAAGTATTCAGCCCCAGGTTGGATGGGGCTTTGAGCAGTCTTGTCTAGTGGAAGGTGTCCCTGCCCATGGCAGGGGAGTTGGAACTATATGATCTTTTAAGGTCACTTTCATCCTTAACCATTCTATGATTTTATGATTCTATATTAAAGTAATGAAGTGCTCCAATTTAATCTGATGTTTACAGGCAATTGCTTAGAGATGAGGAGGGAATCCCATTGCAACACTCAACAAGTGTCCCATCTTGTCCAGAGGGTGGGCTTCCTAATCCTTCCCCCCAAACACAGGAGGTAGATCTTGTCCTAGGACAGGACAGCTGACTTAGATCAGCTCTCTATAGTGTGAAAAGAGCTGCTGAAATTTCATGCTGATGAATCTCAATCGTGTGCCTGTAGTCAACCCACTGGCCAGATGAATTAAAATCCCTTCTGGCCTTAACCACTGAGAAACTATGCAGCTCTCAAAATGCTCCTTTTCATACAGGGACCCCAGAGGATGATGGGCTACAGTGTCTTCTTCAGCTCATTCAAAATGCTAATACTTACTGTGTGTCCTTCTTCGTGACGGCACTGTTTGCAGACATTTAGTTAACTACTAAGAAGTACTGCAGAGTTACAGGACTGTAACAATTGTGGAGGAACAAGCGTTGAATTGAATGTATTACAAGACCATGAAGTGACTACTGGCAGTTAAGGCTTTACAGCTTATTGCTGGTCACATGTACCCTGCTGCCCATTTCAGGCAGGAAGAGTAACGAACATTTGCGTGTTTGCTTCTGTAAAGACAAAAAACTCTTTGTAAAAATGTAAAATCTGGAAACAAGCTGGCTGGTAAGATCTTAAAATACTGGCTAGAAATCAAACACAAGAAAGGTATTGGTGAAGGCCATGTCACACACAAAGAGGAACATAGTGATATTCAGCTTTGGAACTTTCCTTGGGCTATGGAAACAAATCAAGCTTCATTTAGTCAAAATATCTTCACAGCTAGACAGAGTTCTGCTTTGGTTTTGCATATTAAATCTAAGCATCAATGCAAAAGGGCATTGATTACTAAATGAAGCTGTACATTTTTGTACAAAAAGGCTATATTTTCCTAAGGCTTTTCCCACCACATCATTCAACAACACCCTTTACAAATAGTGTATTCTTATAAAAATAAAATAGGATCCAATATATTCGTATGGTCACTCTTGCTTAAGAAACTGCTTGCCCCTACAAAGTAGAAAGCAATAGATTGTTAAAACTAAGAGTTGTACAACAAATTGGCCTTGACCTCTAAATGTCAAATTCATCATTAGCTGAACTTCTTTAGAGAACATGCTCACACCAACTATTGTTTTAATAGCTGAGTGCTTGCCTAGGCTAAGACTGTGGCAAATCTTTAAGTTGCAATGAGGTGTCTCTAGGATTATCACATAGGAAGATATATGCCCAAAATACCATCTTCAGTCTCCATTAAGAAAGAGTTAAACTAAATGTTTGAATGAAAAGTTTAATAACAAAATACATTTATGATGTTTACTTAAATTTTCTGGACCATTAAGTCTAAATGGCATGAGTTATTGGATGCTATATCTTGCCAAAAAATCTTTTTCACCAGTCTAAGTTTTACTACATGTTGAGCTGCCAGCATCCCTATCACGAAAAAAAAAAAAAAAAAATCTGTGGTCAAATCCTAGTTTTCCCAGTGAAATCTGGATTCACAATAGCCATTCATGCCAGAAAGTACCTTTTGAAGTTTACATTAACATGGATATTTATTTATTTTTCCTCTGTAACAATGACAGTGGTTGAGATAAACTGTTTAATTCTAAATAGAAAACACATCTGCTGTTTCTGCATTGTTTGTGGTTGCTGGAGGGGTGACAATTTAAACCAAGTAGCACACATGACATTTTAAGTGAGATGTTGTATGAGGATTTGCAGCTGCTGCACTTTCCTATTTTCCTCTCGCCTAACAGCACTGCTCCATTGCAGGGCCTGTAAACCTTTTCATGCCCAACACAGCTCTCAAAGGAAAAATTTATACATATCTTTACATACGTGCATGCATGCATGCATACATGCATACATGTGATATTTGTGACATGCTTGTTTCAATTTCTTCTGAGCAGAAGAGCATTTTCTACACTAACAGGAATCTCGGCAGCCAGCACAGGCAGAGATTATTGAACTAAGCCAGATTTTGCCAATGGCTAGGTGACTAGCAGGCATCTCAGAGCTCTAAATGCAACCTGCAGTTGAGTTCTGACCTGCTGGCACTGGATATTAGGGCCCACTTTGGGATCCAGAGTGTTTGAAGTACCCCATGGCAGTGACTTTTTTGGCTCTGGAGAGCCATGAGGCCAGGCCTGAGCTGGCCCCATTTTCTCCAGCAACATCCCCATTATCTCAGTGCTGTTGAACAGCATTAAACAAAGGACTGTAGGATTGGACTGAGAAGGTAATCAGAGGTTAGAAAGGCTGGCCCCTCTTCAGTCAGGGCAGCTGTGAGAATGAACACAAGCGCTGCACTGGCTCCCTGATAGCATCCCCTCTTGCCTGTGGAAGCTTTAACACAGGGCATTATCTATCCCCCATCACAGGTAAACACTGGCTGAATAACAAACTTAGTTCCTGGTCAAGAAGCTTTGAAGTGTAAACCCTATTTGCAAAGATGGGAGCCTCTGAAAGGTGCACTGCAGTGCTGACACCTAAACTAGGGTTCAACTATAATTTTTTGATCCCTATAGGGGTTTAGTTGCAAGGACACACTGATACTTTCAGTTTAATTGACTTGACCCTATGTAAACAGGGTTTACATTTCTAAATCATTCTGAGAGTTTGGAAATTTTGCCTGTTCACTGAGACACTGGAACTCCCTATTTCCTTCACTTCAGTGTTTCTACACTGCTTTAGGTTTTAGAAAGCCCTGGGGTTTGACAGTGCAGTAGTGCAATCCACTAATCATAAATACAGCATGGGCTGATATTTTATGCTTGTATTATGGCTGGAGAGACTAAATAGCTCCTGAGTGGTGCAAAAAGCTTGGGTGAGCATCTGAAGGAGGGGTAAGGCCCTGCCCGCAGCCTCCACTGCATTTCTGTTGATTTTTAGTTTTCAGTTCAAAGAAAGATGTTGATATTTCACCTTTCCCTAGCTTGCTGGAGAAGAGTCTTCCTCTTTCCCTTCTTGAAAAGTCATGCCTTGTATCTGACTGGAAAGTTATGACATTTTCTCCACTATTGTGGGATACTGTGGCTCTCCTTCTCTGTTGCCCCAGCACAGCAAGAGATTCTCTTTGGAGCTTATGAAATGCCTTGACCAGAGTAAATTATTTCCCTTAGGAGGGACCACATTACAACAAGCTACAAATATTAAAAGAAAAAAAAACCCAGTCAGGAGCCTCGGCTCAGATCTCCAGGTCATCTTCCCCCACAGCCCTCTTTGCATGACACAAACTGAACTTTGTCCCGCACTACTAATATGCCCAGTCCTGTTCTCAGAAACACACCCAGCCAAGGGCAAGCGTAATATAAATGTGTTGTCTCTTCCTCCAGTTACAGCTGTGAGAAACTGTGTTTTAAGAGGGAGGACAGGGAAATCTATTTCCATGTTGAGCCTCGCACAGGTGAGGAGGAGAGAGGACTGATTTGGTGTGGGTGTGTGCACACACTTGCTTTCAAGAGCCATTAGCGAGCTGCATGCCAACAGGGATACACAGGCCCATGTGCTTTTGCACGGTCATGGAGTGTTTGGGTTTTTTTAACACTGGCCCCCACGCAGCAGCCACAGAGAGCAAGGCCATGGTTTGCTGTCAGTTCAGGGAATCACTGGACTGCCAGAGAAACCACAAAACAGCTATCCAGCAGATGAAATCAAATAATGCCATAGTACTTGGGTGGCCATATTTATACTGGGCTAGCCAGGAATGTCAGGATTTCAGCATTCACAAAAAATGCACTTCTGGCACAAGCTATTTCTGTCATTTCAGCTCCACTCCTCAGTCTCAAATGATCCATATTGTTAGGAGACCCTCAGTGTTTGGACTAGCATATGTTTCCCCACTATGTAGGTTTTGGGAATAAAGAAATTAGCCCTACCCAGCCGTCTTCCTTGACAGTTCTGCTTTCCTCTAAGTAAGCAATAGCAAACATGGAGATGGGAGAGATACATCTGAACTCATGCAATCTGTCACAGCACAGCATATCCCAAGCACAGGCTTTTTACCCTTGGATCTATCCCATCTCTGTCTGCACAGCCATATTTCAAGGATTTGTCATGGGTCACATCTGCCAGCAATCATGTGGAAGAAGCAGAAAAAGAGCTAATGAGCATTAGCTCGACTCTCTTCTTCCTGCAGTCCTCCTGTGCTCTTGACAGACTCCCATGCCAAAGGCAACCGGCCTAATCCCAACCCCAGAAAAGTAACTAGAAAGCTGCCACGAGCTTCTGACTTTGTCTCACAGAAACCTGTGAGTCCCACTTACACCAGAGGAGGTGAGGAGTTGAGGAGCTGAGGCACAGCCCCACAGCTCTCCAAAAACATCAGTCCAGCAAGAAGGCTCTGAGCAAGGTCATCAGGAAAATTGTCTTGCCAATCAGAAGTGCTGTCTAGGAAGAACTGTAGGGGATTTTAGATTTGTTCAGGATTCCTGGGCATCTGGACAGCCAAGAGAAGCAGATCTGTACTCCCTCCTACCTAACTGCTTCAGAACCCTGTGCTGCCTTGTCAGTGCAAGAGCAGATCAGCTGCACCAGACTTCCCTGTGACTCCAGCAGCTCTCAGCAGTATTGATTTAATTGCACCTGAGCTATACAGCTTGTTAATACCCAAGCGCAAAGTCTGGTATACTTTGAAAGCCTCAGGTTTAGTGCATATGTACAATCTACAGGCAGATGAGACATCTTCTAAGAAAAGCATTTTCTTCTGTACATAGTTCCTGGGCCAGGAAATCCCAGGTAGGAATACAGAAGCCCTGATTATAGGTAAAATGGGTAAGTAAAGATAAATTTGAAAGAGTAGTGGCATCAGCCTTTCAGAAACAAAGGTAGCAGAGCTTATTCTTGTGGATCTTCCAATCTCAATGCTTTGTCCAGTTGGACTATCGTCTCAGGACCTCTTTTTCAGAATTATTTCACTTCTTTGTGCTGTCCATACACTAGTACTATGGGACAAAATAACCAAGGAAGATTGATAGGAAAGGGGAAAAAAAAAAATATCTAAAATCCTGCTTTGAAGGAACTACAAACTTACATATTGGAGTACCAGAATCAAGCACTTACAAGTTAGATCAATTTAGTCTTTGTAAGTGTAGTTCTACTATCGCATAATACTAGCTCCATAAAATAGTTCTGATGTTTGCTATGATCATTTTGTAGCATTAACCACATCTGGAGAAATTTTTCACTGCAATTTCCTCTAAAGTATTGTAGGACTTGGTGGGATCTTTTCCTATGTATGATCAATGAACCACTGAAACCAGCTGGTGCTGACACAAACATATTTTTAAACCTGGAGGCCTGACACAGAAAAACATCTCTCTTCAGCCAAAGCAATGGGCCAGGTGTTTAAGATACAAGATTTGCCAAAGTTCTTTAGCTGAAATGGGAGCAAGACCAGTGAAATATTCAATCTGTTCTCAGTATTTTAGTGTTCCTTTTACAGGATTTTTGGTTCTTTGTTCTTTGATTCAGCAAATTCAGTGCAGAAGAAAGGCTTGTGCAATTTCCATTGAACACCTTCCTCAAAACAAGGAGTAGTATCTTAAAAAAGCATCAAAGCTTATTGAAACATTCATGCCAAAGCATTATTTTCTACTACGCTGTTCCATAAATATGCTATGGACAGGAAATATTGAACATAAATAATACAGAAACAAGCATCACTGTCAAAATCTCAGTGATGGGACACTGATCCCAACTCTATTCATGTTTGTGGAAAGTTTGCCAAACATTTTCAGGGCAATCTAGATTTCATCTGTTTCATGAGATGTTAGTCCTGAACTGTGAAAGACAAGGAATGACAGATGAAAATCAGGGATACCTATACACTGTTTGGTGTTTATGCATGCCGTTCTGGAAAATAGGGTAGGGATAGGAAGGCTGATTGATTCATTGATTCAAGCCAACTATGTTTACCATAAGCCAGCATAGGTGTATCAGCGGTAAGTCACAAATCAGCCACGCAGCTGACAACTGACAACACAGTTTGTAATTTATGCAGCTTTCTCCTTTGAGATGGCTTCTTTCAGTCAGAAGCAGTATATTTAAAGAGCTAGTGGGCAGATGTTAAAAATAGGGTCAGAAATACAGTGCATGAACTCCACTAAATATCAGTCCTCAAGAGCATTCAGAGGCTGTACACTCTACCCAGCCCCATAGGCTTCTTCACCTGTGCAATTCAAGTTGCTCTAAAGTGAGCCGCACTACTAGCAATGCATGTGGTATATGAAGCTGGAAAATTCTGAAACATTTGAACTGCTATTAAATCTCTGCTAATATTTAGATTAAAACCCCTTCAAGGTATGGAGAATCTCCTGCTGTATTTATGCAGCGCCTAGGAAAACCTGGGGGTAGTTGAGAGAAGACTGAGCCTACGATGACTTCTCTGTGTCTATTTCAGTAGAATTTCAGTTTCTATTTCTGTTGCTTCTACATCTAATGAGGGTGACTCAAACTATGCTGAAAAAAAGACTAGGAGCAAAACTGGTTATCTACGGTCTTTTCCATATATAGGTAGGATGCTAATATGACCTAAATTTTACTAACTCCTCTGAGTAAAGAGGTATCAAATAGAGTAGCTGCATGCCACCAGGATTAGCCACAGGATCTGCCCCATATGCTGCTTTTATTTTCCCAGGACCCTGTAAATTTGGAGCTAAGCCAGAAGTAGCTATTGCCTCTTTGCACTGGATCCACAGTGCTGGTGAGAGCAGAGAAAGCCTTGGACTTTCTTTGTGCTGCTGCTCTGGTGTAAGCAGACTTCATGAAGTTAGTGTCCCAGGTAACTAGGATACAAAAAACCCTTCAGCCTTCACACTTATAGAATCATAGAATGGTTAGGGTTGGAAAGGACCTTAAGATCATCTAGTTCCAACGCCCCTGGGCAGGGACACCTCCCACTAAACCATGTCACCCAAGGCTCTGTCCAACCTGGCCTTGAACACCGCCAGCGATGGA